>PVLD010011981.1:29577-62647 GCA_004027595.1 Dinomys branickii | reverse complement strand
AAAAGGGCCATCATCTGTGTAACCTGAGTAACAAAGATGAAGGTAACATTATGTAGGACAGCATCCAGAGCTAATTCCCTTCTATGTTCTCTATAATTCTGTATTTCCTCAGTCGTTTTTGTACTAGCAGAAATGAAGATAACTTTATAGTATACAGCATCCAGTGCAAATTCCCTACTATCTTATCTATAATTTGGTATTCCCTTTAATGTTTTTGTGTTAACTAATGTGAAGATAACTATGTAATACAACATCCAGTTCTAATTCCCTACTATATTCTGTATAACTTTGTATTTTCTGTATTGTTTATGGCTTTTCTGGTTCATATGTCTCCATTCTTCTGTCTTTAAAATAAAATTTAAAAAAAAAAAGAGATGAATAAGCCAATAGGGTATCATTCAGCTATAGGGAGAATGAAATTTTGTCATTTGACCCAAGAGTGGTGGTACACACCTGTAATTCCAGCACTTGGCTCAAGCAAGAGAATCGCTGTGGGAGGACGCCAGCCTTAGCTACATAGTGAGTTCAAAGCCAGCCTGCACTGCACATTGAAACCCCATCTCAAAAAAATTTTTTTCATTTGCAAAAAAATAGGGCTGGAGACCATCATGTTGAGCAAAATAAGCCAAACTCAGGACAAATTTCTCATGTTACCCCTGACTTGAGGAACCGAAAAGGATGACGAGAGAGCAGAAGGGGCTGTTAGCAGGTGAGAGAAGGGAGTGAGTGGGGGCAGAGGGAGGGAGAGGGGTGTGGGGCAGGTAATGGGGGGTGGGTGTGAGCGAAATATGTTATACACATCGAAGCCCCACTGCCAATGGGAAACTCGGGGGAGGGCAGACAAGGGGCTGATGGGGAGTAAAAATGACCGGGCTTTCACGTGCATGCACAGTTCTGCCAAGATGAAGCCCGTTAACCTGCATCACCAATGAGAGAGTGAAATGAAGAGATTATTAGGTCATGAGGACTCTGCCCTTTGTGAATGGACAAATGCTGTTACTGCGGGGGTGGGCTCCTTTCTTTTGTTCTGTTTTGTTGAGACAAGGTCTTGCTATGTAGTTCACGCTGAACTTGAGCTCACTCCACTCTGTGTGGACCTCAGACTTGAGGTGACCCTTCTGCTTCAGCCTCCGAGTGCTGGAGTTATAGCTGGGCATCACCATACCCGGCAGTGAGTTCCTTATGAAAAGACAAGATAGGCCCCTTCCTGTCTGTCTATCTTTTTGTCTCACCCTCTTTTCCTTTAGCTTTTTGAGATAGGGTCTCACTGTGGAATCCAGGCTGGCTTTGAACTGACTATGTAGCTGAGGGTGGCCTGAAATCCTGGAGATCCTCCTGCCTCAGCCTCCCAACTGCTAACATTACAGATGAGCAAAACCTCACCTGGCTGTTCTCATCTTCCAATTGCCCTTCTGCAGTCAGATGGTGCATAAGAGGACCAGATGCCACCAGATGCCACCCCCTCAGCCTTGAGTCCCCAGTAATTTTTTGTTTGTTATCAATTGTCCACACTGTGATAGCCTATTCTGTCACACAAAATGGACTAAGACAAAGGACACCTCACTGCTACTGCCTGGAAGCCTCAGACCTCTAGCCAGGCACATGTAAGAGAGAGCACAGTGGTGTGATGCTGTAAGATGTGAACACCTGCCTCAAAGAAAAGTGTTCGTGAACACAGGGAAGAGACAGCTGGGCTTTCTGAATTCACAGTGCCCACAGCAAGATGAACGTTATGGAGAGATTTTTGTAAACCTTTGATAATGGTAGAAAGTTTGACCCATTTTTAAAGTCTAAAAACCATCAATGCTCACCAAAGGAAATTTTGCAAACACAAGTATAAAAAAAGAAAACAAATCCGATCTCCCATTTCCCCAAGTCAATTACTGTTAACAATGTCCACGTCCACAGTTTCCCACTTAGCATTACAATGTGCCATTCACAACTGTCTCGTCCAAGCCCAGGTGCACTGAAGCAGCAGAATAGTTAGTTGCCAAGCAACTGAAAAAATACCTGGAGATGGCCACTGAGAGATGGGGTTATTACCGTGTCAGTGGGAAAGGATAATGTCCTGCAAGTAGCACACCAAGGTGCATACTGTAGTCAGGTCCCCTAACAACCCTACAAAGAGCAATGAATTATAATGAGGCCTTTTACAAAAGCAAGCAGACTATTTTTTTTTTCAGATAGCAGCAAAAGATTGTAACCAAATGGGAACAGGGTTAACATTAAGTTTACCTATAATAGCAATGTGAGTTTGTGGTTTATGCAGAGCTAAAGGTACACATAAGAATCACCAGGGCTAGAGAGATAGATACGGAGATAGAGGTGATGGAGAGATGGTGAGGGCTGGGGATATAGCTCAGTGGCACATTGCCTGCCTGGAGAGAGGGTAGAGACAGAGATAAATACAGGTGGCATTCTGTTCAATGAGGGCATAGATGGCTCCCTGTGTTGCCTTCAGCCATCCAAGATGATAAAACACAATGTATCCCAACAAAGGTTTTACCGTGTTCACTTGCTCCAAGGTTGCCCATCTTAAGATCTGGATTCTCCAATGGTGGTTCTGTTAGATTTGGCTCCAATTGACAAAAAAACTGTAATTTTGTGATAGTTACCATCTGACACTCGTATAAGAATCCTTCCTTCTCAACCTCTTGGCTCTAAGTTTGGGTAGGGTTGGCACAAGGCGACTCCCTTGATTTTGACAGCTCTAGGGATTCCCTTAAATCCCTTCTTTCTTTGTGAGAGTTTCTCCAAGGGCATCACTGCAATCAT
This sequence comes from Dinomys branickii, assembly GCA_004027595.1. Lineage (NCBI taxonomy): Eukaryota > Metazoa > Chordata > Mammalia > Rodentia > Dinomyidae > Dinomys > Dinomys branickii. The sequence goes on along the minus strand of PVLD010011981.1, from coordinate 59,872 downwards.
TGTTCAATGGCTACATTTTTATTTGCCCCTTGGCAGCAGAAGGCTGTTCCATTTGTTGGTCTGATCTGGCCCTACTTTGGAGGGGAAGTGATTGACAGTTGACAGTGCCATTGAACAGCAAAGAGGTACAGAGGGGGCAGCTTTGAGGCTAAGCTCACTTGCAGTCTGGCGTTAAATTTAATTCCATCTGCATTTGTAGGCAATGACTAAGATCTCAAAGCATTGAATCACATAATTTCACAGGGGTTATACTTCTGTAGAATTCCTAGAGACCTCAGTTACAAAGTTTACAAGGAAAATACAAAAGAAACTAACAGTAAAATACATTCAGTTTTATGTAACCCAAAAATGTACTTTTAGTCATATAAATTTTTACCAAAGATGAGCAAAGAAAGCAAGAATCAATTTGTCTGTGTTACATGTTAGAATCTTCCATGAATTTGATTGCAAATGCTTTAGACGAGAATCAAAACTGTGACTAACAAAAGACTTAGAACAGTGATGGTTAGAATACTGGTAAGTTTAGCAATTGACAAGACAATTTCATTACTTTCTTTACATAGCATTTAATCATTAGTCAGGCCCTCCTTGGATTGCAGATGTATTTCCTAGGTGAATGATGGCCCCTACTTTCAAATATCAGAGTGAATCTCACTTTGACAGGTCTACAGAGGTTAACAGCATTGACAAAAGAAATCAAAGAATAATTTTACATCCTTTATAAGCTCAGGAAATTGTTCCCATGACCACAAAAAGATTTATTACCTGATATATGAGTGAGCATGTATTTACTGAAAGCAAACAGGTATAGATCAGGTTTAAACTGTAGCACTATCCAAATGACAAGGTGTTCCTGAAGTACTGTAATAAAAACCTAATAAAGACAGCAGAGAACACAAGAAATTAATAAAATCTTTGACCCCTATGCCACTTTTATAAATTTTATTGAGAAGATCAATATTAAGCATAGAGAATTAGATCCTGATTTCCTATCAGTGTATTAAGGTTTGATTTTTAGAAAATTCTATGAATAATCTCCTTTCTAGCCAGGTGTGGTGGTGCCTGCCTGTTATCCCAGTTCTCTGCAGGCTGAGGCAGGAGGACTGCTGTGAGTTTGAAACCAGCCTGGCCTACATCGTGAGTTCAAGGCTAGCCTGAATTGCATAGCAAGACCCTGTCTCAAAAGAAAAAAAAATATGCTGTTTTCTTATTTCTTGAGATAGGGTGTTGCTATGTAATTCAGGTAACCCAGGCTGGCTTTGAACTCCCAACAATCCTCCTGCTTCAGTTTCCTGAGTATTGGGATGACAGGTAGGTACTAGCACACCCAGCTTCAAATAATTTTTAAACTGTAACTGTTTCATTATAAGTTTCATCCTCCACAAATGCTTCTCTACTTATTGTAACCTTTCCCCCTGATTGCAACAACCAGTCATTTTACTTCAGGACAAAACCTCTTTCTATCCTATAAAATCCTCCTTACTGAAAAAAATCCTTATAGTTACTTTTTTTTCCATTTCTCTATCTCTCTTTCCCACTTACTAGTTCCTTTCTGTTGTGTATTGCAGCCACTTGGAATTTTGTATGTGTGTGTCTTTTTTTTTTTTTTTTTTTTGAGACAAGGTCTCACTATGCAGTTCAGGCTGGCCTTGAACTCACTTTGTAGCCCAGGTTGGTCTTGATCTCACAAGGATCCTCCTGCCTCAGCCTGCCAAGTACTGGGATTACAGGCATGTACCACCACGCCTGACTGTCACTTGGAATTTTAAAAGGCCTCTGTCATGTTTTTTCCTTCCATGTCACAGATGTTATATACATTGGCCTTGATGACAAAATTATCTTAGCAGAAAGCAGCAGAGGAGCAAGGTAACCCTGTAATTCCAGGTTAAGAACAGCCAAAAACTATTCAAAGAAAATGTTCTAAGCATTCAATATAAACAAAAATATTGGTTTAAACCATAGACTCCAAAAGTGAGTTTGCTAATCACCTAAGCTGTCCCACAGCACCATCTCTTCCTTCCTGGTGGTGTCCACTCTCCAGTGCTGTCACCTTAGATGTTTAGCCTTGTTGTCTCCTTGCTGCAGTTGCCTGGCACAGCCTTGAGCTTGGAGCCTTTGCTGCTGCTGCCACAAGAAGGGGCCACCCCACTCCTGCTGTGATCATACACAGCGCTTCGGCAATATTTTTCCTAATTCGGGGGCCATTTTCAGTGTATCCCTGTACCAAGTGATAGTGTAAGGCATCCGCAGCTGCCGCCCATCCCACCTGGAGGTAGGTGACCATCCCAGGATGTCCCCTTCAAATTTTTCTTCTGCTAATCTATAATTTTGGTGCACGGGGTAGTTTCTCCAGCCTCCTGGCTGGCTCGCCAACTATCTTGTCCACACTTGGGGCTGTGGAGTAGGTTGCTGAGAGATCAAAGACAATGCCTCAAGATGACTTGTGAGAAATAAGATTTAGTAAGGCATTCACAGGAAAGGTTGGGGTAATTGAGACTTACAAGCCTGAAAGAATAGAGTTCAGTGCGGCTGGGCTGGACAGGAGATCAGCAGAAGGTCTGGGGCAGCAGGCTGGACACAGAGATCACCAGAGGAGAGTGCCTGAAGCATCCATAGGGAGCTTTCCAGACTACAGCACTCCATAGCACTCTGTTCTTATAGGAAAGGGACCCATAGAAAAGCTACAGGCAGTGGCCTTATTCTGCTTTGTTCTGTTGCATGACTAGCATTTCAAGAAATAGCTGACCAGGCATATGGGCAGAAAGGCAGTTCCCTCTGACAACACTAGTTTTCTCCATTCCTGGTGTCCTTTAAATAACACTTTTCTGGACAGTTTGGCCTGGGAACACTTACAATGTCTCCTTGGGAAGACAAAGAGGACATTTTAGGTACATGGTGTTAAATGCCCCACTTTTTCTCAGGGTGGATACAATAACTCTTTCATATTATTTCTTTAATGCTTGCTAACATTTCATTTGGTGGGATATATGAAAATTTATTTAACTACAAAATAGTGTTCTTGATTTTTTTTCCCAGCACTTTATGGTCATTTTAAGATTTATAAATCTTGCACAGTTTATTGTGATACAGGAAGACGGGGCCAGAACCTGCCTAGTTATCACTTTTTGAGCACTAAATCTCCAACCGCAATAGGACTGTCTGGCTAACAGTTACTTATGGACAAAGAAGTCACTGTTAAAGTACACTGGAAAGAGAAAAGTCTATAATGGGACTCAGCATTTCTAAGATATATAGTAAGCTCTGCTTATTGTTCCTTCATCATTCATTCATTTATCCCTCATTCATTCATTATTCAATAGGTTTTAGAAACACGTGCCTCTGGGCTCTCAAGTCCATCACTCATCCCTGAGGTACCACATGATGGCGATTTTTTCTCGTGACCTTTGCCTCCCCACATATCAAATGGGAAGATAGTAACACCTCTCAAGGTTGTTACAGGGTTTTACCTCATGAAGCACTCAGGGCACCTTCTCCCATCTGAAGCTGAATCTCTTTTCTGTTGGTCACGCACATGGCAGACACTAGTGAGTGATGGCCCTGTAGCCTGCGGCTCAGCTTGTTGATGAGTGGGATATGGAAAGCAGGGATGTTCGCAAGATTAGAGTCAGAGCCAGATCATAGCTCTTTGTTCCCCTCTGTGGTCTAATGAGCGAGCCCCCTGTGGGTCTCTCACTGGCACAGATCAGAAGGTCTTGTAAGGATTCCCCACTCCTCGCCAAGTGCTTGCGTGGGGATGGCCAAACGTAATTTGAATTTCAGAGCTACATTCAGCAAAAATGATAATTATGAGTCAATCTCGCCCTGCAACTTCTCCCATACTTCATAAGGACTTTCCACACTCTGCCTGCTTTTGGATTCCCCCTGGAATTTTTCTCAGGGTGTAAGAATGAAGGAAGAAGCCCTCTGAGGTCCCCAACGCTAGCAGTGTGATCTCAGTGACTTGCCCAGGTCACTAGGCAGCCGGGCAGTGGCATTTACGTCCTTACCGCCAGCGGGCTGTGGAGTGCGGAGGCGGAGGAGCCGTTTCTCTCCTGTGCATACGACATTCATTCATGTGCTAGAACAGAGGCAGCAGTGTTAGGGGCGGCTCCTGTCGGTGCGAGGATTTCCCAGAAGGACGAATGCTCTCGTTCACATGAAAACACAGTGTACCCAGATGCCCGCCCTTCTAGGGACGCAGCCAAGGGTGTGTCCTTGTACTCCTCCCATTTCTGCCACTCTATTTGCAAAAGGTCTTCTCAGTTTTTACCACGAGTAATACTCGATTACCCAGTGTGCTGTGATGATTGTGTTTCCTTGTGACAGCCCCAGGCTTTGGGGAAACCAATACCCTCCATGCCACATCGCTTCCACAGTGAAGTCAGACAGTTTCAGCTGATCTTTTCCCTATTTACCTCTTAATCTCCTGCCACTTGGTGTTGACTTTGGCACAGCTCTGAGCAGGTTCCTGCTAAGCCCAGTGGCAACAGACACAGCGGTCACTGCCCTCTTCTCCTCTTACCTGATCTCCTCCTATTGTCTGCCGCCCTAAAATCTCATCCCTTGCATTTCCTGGCCCACTAATACCTTTCCCTCTTCCTACATTTTTGGCCTATCTTTATCACTGTCCTATGTGAGCTGCTACTGACCCGTCTTTTTTTTTTTTTTTTAAACAAAATGTTAGGTGCACCGGAGCCCAGTGCAAAAGAAAAACAAACATAGCTTGTTTGACTGAAACTGGGTGGTAAAGACTCCTGTGGGGCAGGCACTTCCTTTCCCCTTATGTTCTTTCCCAGAACCCTCCGGAGCTCCTCTTCACAATCCCCAGGCTCAAACACAACCTGCAAACTGGAGTCTTGAAAGTGGAGGTTCCCAGGGCTGTGTGGGCCCCACCCCACTGCCTCGTCCTGGATGGTCACACACACCAGTAACACGTACTGCCCTTCTCCACCTGTGTGTAAGGCGGAGCAATAAATAATGCCTTAATTCTCCTTTCAAGCAACTGAAAGATGAGGCTTAGTAGATAGATGGAGACCAAAAGAAAACTAAGTCGCGTTTATCATCACAAGGCTGATTAGTGAGCACAACTTTTCATCTTCAGCCAAAGAGATCAGGTATCTTTCCTAGAGTTAGCTCAGCTGCAGGCCTGGGTGTTTGAAAGCGCAGTTTCTTTCACTAAACCATTACACATCAGCAGTACAATTATCCTAGATATATATATATTCCCCCTTGCTTCTTTCTTTTTCTCCTTTCCTTCACCCTAGTTATTGCTTATTTTGAGCAATTTCTTTCCTTTTCATAATAGCTATTGTATATTTTCCATTTTACTTACTCTTTCAGGTTCTTATGCTTAAATTTTTTTAACCAGTTTTGCTTGCTTACATCTGGTAACCTGAACAACTAGTCTGAGGACAACCATATGTAATATAACAATCATTGGTGAATTCCTAGCATCTTGTTGGGTTAAGCTCTGCATCGTTCTATTTTTTGTCCTCTAATGGTTTGATCAACCTGGCATTCTCACATCTGGTACTTGGAGCAACTTCGTTGAAGATAACAATGTGTAATATAACAACCACTGTTAATTCCTATCCCTTTGTTTTGAAACCCTGTCTCATTTTTGTTGTTTTTGCTTTGTCTTGTTTTTGTCTATGTTGTTATTTTATTATTGTTCTTTATTCTCTTTACAACAAAAAAAAGAAAGAAAGAAAGAAAGGAAGGAAGGAAGGAAGGAAGGAAGGAAGAAAGAAAGAAAGAAAGAAAGAAAGAAAGAAAGAAAGAAAGAAAGAAAGAAAGAAAGAAAGAGGTTTCCCAACTGGAGAGAAATGCGGGACACATGTGGGCTTCAGTGCGCTCATTCCGGGGGAGGAGCGAAGACCACCCAGACTCACTCAGTGAAAGGTCACTGTTGGGGGCTCTAGGTTCAAACTCAAGGTAAAGCACTTGCCTCACCTGTGCAAGGCCTTGAGCTCCATCCCTCCACTGAAGAAACTGTTCCTGCCACAGGAAGAGGCAGGACCAGCCAGCAGGGACGCTCACCTCCACCAGAGGCTGTTTCCTGGGGGCAGTGGCAGTAGAGTTCCTCAGTACATAGAGCAATTCTGCCCATGGAAGAACTCTCCACGCTCCTGTGTGACCTCCGACTGTCCTATGGGCAATCTACCCGGGTGAACAAGGGCGGCAGTGACCTGCACCTAGACCATAGCCTGTTTTCACCTAAGGAAAATAGTTGTTGCACAATTTTAATTAACATGATACCAACTTTTCTAGAAAAGCCACACAAATTGAGTGTTGAGTACACTTTGGTGGATTGAGAATTTCCCTGGGGGTTGTTGAGTAGTTCGGAAAAACATGACATTTTTCTGCTGACTTTGGTTCCCACGGTATTTTTGTTACCAGCGCAACAGAGCGGACCTGTGCTGGGCATGTCTGTGGCTGTGGTCTTCATGGTATTTCCACGTGAGTGTGCAAATGTCATTTTTGGCTTCTGGCAAACTTGTGCCCGAATGCTGCTTGGATTCCCTGAAGATACCGCACTCTCTTCCTCCCAGAAGTTGTACTCCCTTGCTGTGCTTACTTTCCTCAGAAGTGTCCTCCACACCCCAGTGTGACATTTCCCTCTGCCGGGTTTCCAGAACATTCCTCACTCCCCATCTGCTACCTCTGCCGGGAGACCTTATACTCTACCAGGGTAGAAACTGTGACCTGTTGCCTTCTGCATCCCTGTTGCCAAGCCCAGCTTCCTTCCCTTAACACCCTGGATGGAGATTTGGGTATGTATTTTCACTTCAAAACAAATAGCATTTATCAGAAAGCTAGAAAGCTCCAGTCCATTAGGAACTAATGGGGATAAATGGTCGAATCACCCTATCAAGCCAGTCAGAGCTTGAAATCACCTTAGGTAGAAGGAAATGTTTCCTCCAAGATTACCTTTGGAGGTCATGTCTTTCATTCTTTAATGTCTCTGTCAGAAAGTCAATTATTAAATTATTCATACAACCAGATCAGGTCATTTTAAAAGCAATCTTCATAGTGAGTGAAGCTTTATCAAGGTTGACAGTATTCCTGATATCGGAATAGATTAGTTTTGTAATTTAATGCTTAACCTATCCTCAAAATGCAAAGATGAAAAAGATGTCGCTGCTACCTAGGTACTGAAGGAATCAAAGGCCTTTTGCTTGTTTTTATTCTCATTATCTTACCAAGTGAATAAAGCTCAACAGTAATAAGAAGAGGCACATGAAATCGTGCTCATTTTGGGTTACAGTTCTAATCCTTAATCATCAGGATTCTCTTGATTCCCCTGTGAGTTCACCCTGAGAGACAGAGGTGACAGTGGAGGATCTGTAGGGGTCACAGGTACCCTGCAGCAGACCAGGTGGCTAGAGCGCGTGAAGGTCCTGACACCCGCTCCTTGGCTGGTGGCTTTGGAGAGGCAACCTCCCCAGACCTCATTTTCCTCCATGGTAAAATGGCGTGAGGCTGCCCATGCGCAGAGTGTTTGGGGAGTTGAATGAGTGACGGACAGAGAGTGAGAATCCGGGAGATTCTCGGTAGAGGGTGGCTCCCTCTTCAGGGAGATGCAACCTAGGGGGCTTTCTGGCCTCCTCTCCTTCAACATTGCCTTTGCCCTGATACCGCAGAGGAGGTCTCCAATCTCCTGTACCCACATCCTCTGTTAGAGTTGGGATCTTCCTTGGGAAATGGTCTTGGTTACTCTTCTCTCATTGCTGAGACAAAATACTGGATACCCACAATTAAGGAAGGAAGGGTTTATTTAGCTCACGGTTTGCAGAAGTTTCAGTCTATACTCGGCTGGCTCCAAGGCAGAGTGGATGGTTCAGAGACAACAGTTCAAGGCAGCAGAAGACAGCAAGAGCAGCAGGGGCAAAAGGGAGGGGCAGAAGGAGCAAGCCTGGAGGCTGGGGTATAGCTCAGAGGCACAGTGCCTGCCTGGCAAACAGCAAGGTCTTGAGTTCAATTCCCAGCACACCCCCCCACACACACACACAAAATAGAAAGAAAGAATCAACCATGGATCAATCATAAACTCTAGAAGCCTGCACCATGACTTCATGAGGCTTTGAGGGGATACAAACCATAACAGAAGTCTCTAAGGTGGTCACTGTGTAGTTATCCCAGCAGAACTAAGGACATTTAGGTGTTACATAAAGGGCTGGGTAGTGCTCACAGGGTGGCATGGCAGAGCGAGGTTTTCTTCCCTGAGATTTGCAGTGACTTTGGAATTTTGGAATAAATTCAGCTTCACCTTTTACAAAGATCGCAATTCCACTTGCAAGGACATGGTCACAGCTTGATGAGCCACCAAATGTACTTAGTATTTCAGGTTTCCTCGCATTCACTCAGTACCTGTACCATAGACTGGGATGATGGCTCCTCCATCTGAATTATCAGCAACAGGACAGGGAAATGACTGTCTCAATGTTGCTATATCTCCTAGGACAGAGCTTGACACTTGGTGGGTGTTTCAAACATAGCACTTGAGTGAACGAATGAACAAACAAACAAATGAAGTATATCTCATGCATTCATGGAACCAGTACAACATTGAAACTGACTTGCTACTTGGATGTAGCGCTCTCTACTTGTTCTCTGAGCTGGGAGTGGTGGTGCATGCCTGTAATCCCAGCCCTTGGGAGGCTGAGGCAGGAGAATCACCATGAGTATGAGGCCAGTCTGAACTACATAGCAAGACCATGTCTAAAAAAAATAAAGTACCCGATCCATGGTTTTATACCCCTCAAAGTGTTCTGTAGCCCAAAGACTTTTCCAAATGTCAACCAGATTCCAGCTGGGAAAGCTACTGCCTTTAGGTAGCCATCTATGTCTGGAGCCTGGTTCACTGCTGTTGGGAGTCAGAGCTTACCCTTGATTAAACAGAGGGGACTCAAGAAAATTTGTGCCTCCAGGTGTGGTAGCTAATGCCTGTAATTTCAGCACTCTGGAGGCTGAGGCAGGAAGATTGTTGTGAGTTTGAGACCAGCCTGGGCTACAAAGTGAGCTCAAGGCCAGCCTGAACTGCATAGTGAGACCCTGTCTCAAAAAGACAAAAAAAAAAAAAAAAAATTGTGCCACAGAGAGAGCCAATTAAAGCCCGAGTATAAAAAATGTAATGGCAGTAATTCTGTACCCTAAGGGCAGAGGCCTGTCTTACCCTTCCTCATGCCATTGCTTGTTTTTCTAACCTTGTCCGTGCTTTGGAAAGGGGTGTTGTTCTTAATGCTGAAATTCTTGGTGAAATACTGGCCACTCCAATTGCTGCAGCACTTACTTCAGTAAATGAGAAAATCTGAGCAATGCCTTTCTTTGAGTTAAGTTTACTAGATATACACCTTCGGAAGGCACTGGGTGGAACGGGAATTGCTGGGGAATCACATATATACTGGCCAGGACAACCCATTCATTAGCACCAGCTCTAAATTACCAAAGCTGTTATCAAGGGAAATATTACAGGAAAATCTCAATTAACTGGACATCATTCTCCCAAGAACTTTAAGCAGTTTGACAAACCACCAGACAATGCCAGGATAAAAAAGAAAGAATGAGATGTGACATGAACTGAGATGGTCTCAAGGGTCTAGGACTGCCCAGTGGAACTCTGCATGATGGAAGATGGAGAATCGCAGGACCTGCCACAGGACTGATGTAGTTCTTATGCACCTGAAATGTATGAGGGACACTCAGATCTGTATTTTGCATTTGTGTTTAATTGTTGGACATCCCAGATCTATAGTATTTTAAAGCAAGAATTTTTTGTTTTTTGATACTGGGAATCAAACTCAAGACCTTGCACTTATGAGGCAGGAGCTTGTGCCTCTGAGCTATATCCCCAGCAATAATTTTGTTTTAAAAATGTAGGTTATTTATTTAATTTTGATTATTTGAAATAGGGTCTTCCACTGGGCATGGTAGCACATGCCTGTTATCCTAGAACTCAGGAGGCTGAGGCAGAAGGATTGTTGTGATTTCAAGACCAGCCTGGGCTATAAAGTGAGCTCAAGGCCAGCCTGAACTGCATACTGAGACCCTGTCTCAAAAAGAAAAAGAAAGAAAGAAAGAGAGAAAGAGAAAGAGAGAAAAGAAGAAATAGGGTGTTCCTATTTAACCTAGGCTAGCCTCAAACTCATTAAATATCCTAGGCTAATCTGAAGCTTGACATCCTCCTGCCTCAGTCTCCCATGTATACACTACCACATCCAGGTAATAATATATAGTTATTATGAAATATTTTATTTTGTAATTATTTATTTATTTATGTTTGTCTTTTGAGACAGGGTCTCGCTCTGTAGTTCACACTGGCCTTGAGCTCACTTTGTAGCCCAGGCTGGTCCTGAGCTCACAACGATCCTCCTGCCTCAGCCTCCCGAGTGCTGGGATTACAGGCATGCACAACCATGCCCAGCTATGAAATATTTTAAACAGAAAAGCACAGAGAATACTGGGATGAATGTATTGTTAACTTTTTGTTGTATTTGCTTTGGGTGTTTAAAAAGGAATCAAACATTTAAGAAGGCAAATCAAACATTAAAGACCCAGGGGAGAGGCTGGGGTGTGGCTCAGTGGTAGAGTGAGTGCTGCTTGTGCACAGGGCCTGTGAGTGCAATGCTCAGCGCAATAAACAACAAACAAGCAAATAAAAAGATGCAGCTGAAGCTTTTCTTTTCAGACCTCTCATTGTGGAAGCATGTATCCTTCCAATGTGTGTTTTTATAACTTAATTCTTTATAAACCTTCTGAAGCATTGTTTATTTGAACATTTCAAGCAAATGGCTTGGTTCTGTATACATACACTTTTCTGCAATGTATTTTGCCACTCATAATTTTGGACCCTTTGGGATGTTGAGGTAGGAGGATCGTTGCAAGTTCAAGACCAGTCTGGGCTGCAAGGTGAGTTTAATACCAGCCTGAACTGCATAGTAAGACCATCTCAAAAAAAAAAAAAGACAAAAATTTTGGACCCTATCCATGTTGACATATAAAAATCAATTTCAGATATACATAAGTCAATTTCTTTTACCTTTAACCCCCCTAGACAGTTCTAAATTATAATACACCACAGTGTATTTATCCGGCCCCTCAAGAATGGTAAATTTGGGTTGTTTCTAATTTTTTTCTATTAAAAAGAATGCTAGCTAGGTGAGGTGATGCACGCCTTTATTCCTAGCACTTGGGAGGGTGAGGCAGGAGGATCCCCATGAGTTCAAGGCCAGCCTGAATTATACAGCTAGAATCTGTCTCAAAAAAAAAATGCTGTGAAAGCCAGGTGTGGTGGCACAAGCCTATAATCACAGCACTTGGGAGGCTGAGACAGGAGGACTCTTGCCAGTTTGAGACCAGCCTGGACTACAAAGTGGGAGCCAACCTAAACTGTATAGCGAGACTCTGTCTAAAAAAAAAAATGCTGTGGTGAACTTCCCACAGCATATACTTCCTGGTATATTTTTTTTCTTAGTAAGATAATTTCCATATGATCACTCATATTTCTTATGATTACTGAAGCATCCAGTATTGTTTTGACTTTCATTAGCTTGTTTAATATGTCTTTCCTCTATTTACCACGCTTTTCATGCACTTCTCTGTCCTTCTCTCTTTCCCTCCCCTACTCAGAGGTTAAACATTCAATTTCTATTCATCTGGCCGTTAATTATTAGCAAGCATGAATACAGGGCTCGATGGAATCAATAGCTATTATTTTCTTAAGCAATCCAAGGAACTTGGAATGATTTAACTCTTAAAACCCTCTTCCATCTTCTCCACTGGTGCCGGGCAGTATTTTAGTCCCACCGTTCCCTGCAGGTCACCCTTACTGTTCTCGTGGTAACTGTAAAGTCTGTGCTGTTTAGATGCCCCAGCTTTGTCATCAGTTTCTTGGCTCACTGTTTGCCGGCTGTGGCTCACGCTTCCCTTTTGGGTCTGGTTTGAATGCTGGCAGTAAGATGTTGCGGACTTTCGCATCTAGAATGTTCTCCATCACTGCGGAGGGATTTATTCTGCAGTCTGTCAGTCCCTGTGTCTTCCTGTGTCTTCCGCCCTGGGGCTCCCGGTCAGTGTGTGGAGCGTAGCATCCCTCTGTAAAGTCCTTTCACACGTGTGTCTCTTATCTCTGCGAGCTGCAATCTGCATGATTTCCTCAAATCCACCAATTAGTTTGTTAGCTCTCTCTTCTGCTCAGTGCATCACGCGATGCCTCCGTTCAATTGTTGTTGTTGTTGTTGTTGGTCGTTTTGAGACAGGGTCTCGCTATACAGTTCAGGTTGGCCTTGAGCTCACTTTGTAGCCCAGGCTGGTCTCGAACTCACAACGATCTTCCTGCCTCAGCCTCCTGAGCACTGGGATTACAGGCATGCGCCACCACGCCAGGCTGAATTTTTAATTGTAATAATTATTATTTTATTTGTAGAAGTTCAGATGAATTCTTACTAATATTTCCCAGTCTCTTCCTTAATATCTTCTTTCATTTTATGTTCGTTCTTTTTATTTTATTTATTTATTTGCTTATGTATTTTTTTTTTTGGCGGTACTGGGAATTGAACTCAGGACCCTGCGCTTGCTAGGCAGGTGCTTATTCCACTGAGCTATATCCCCAGCCCCTATGTATTTATTTTTTGAGACAAGGTCTCACTACACAATTCAGGCTGGCCTTGCAGTCACTATGTGTCCCAGTCTGGTCTTGAACCCACAGCCATCTTCCTGCTTCAGCCTCCTGAGTGCTAGTGTTACAAATATGCAACAGCACCCCTGGCTTTACTTCCCTTTTTACTTTCATGCATGTCATTCTTTCATATCATCCATGTTTGAATGGCCATATTGTAAGGTTTCTGCAACGGCTTCACTTGTGTAGTTCTTCGTTTTGAATTTTGTCACTTTGACTGTTTGCTGACTGTCTTGCAGCAGTTACTTACTTCATGGGTTTTGTAATGTTTTTACTGCATTATGGGAGTGGCATTATGGGAGACGCACGTCCTTGCTCGGGACCTTGTAGGGATCTAGTTTACACTGGTTTCTCAAAAGGGCTTCTTGCGCCTCTCTGGCATGCGAACTGAGACGCTCGCGCGTGCGTGGCACTGGTGGACAGTCTGCTGCCTGTAGCGCCCTTGGCGGGTGTGCGAGAGGGCCTGGATTTGATCCCCACTCTCCGCCCCACAAAAGGACTGCCTGTGTATGCTGAATGTGATTCCAACACTTTCCCCTTGTCACACGACGGTACAAACAAACCCCAGCACCACGGGCCACCCTCTCCAGACGCCGCGCGCGTTGCCGGGGACACATGGGAGACTTGGCGGAGGGGAAGGAAGCCCGGGCTGCTGCAGCAGCTTGGGGTCCAGCGCCCTCTGCTCTGCACCTCCCGTTTCATACTATTAGACATTTTGGTCCTCATTTATACATCCGGTGTCTCACACCAGAAAAACAATATTTTTTTCTCCTATCAGATTTTATCGGTACATTTTAGATATCCATAATGATCACATTCATCATAGAGAATTTGTACCTGCATTTGCGACAACTTGATCCTTTCTTTCCCACCCTCCTCCCCTCCCTTCAACCTCCCCCCCCTCCCCTCCCCTCCCCTCTCTTCTCCTCTGCTCTGCTCTCCTCTCCTCCCCATTTACAAAAGCTTTGTTTCTGCGTTTTCCTTGTCTCTTTTTTAAATTTTTCCCTCCTTTCTTTTCCCCTCCCCATTTGAACATTTTCTTCCTATTTCCCAGTAACTATTATACATTTTGGCCCTTATTTACACTTTCAGTTTCTCACACTTGAGACACAGTGTGGTATTTACACATGTATGTTCTACTTATTTCATTTAAGAGAATGGTCTCAACGTGCATCCATTCACCTAGAAATGTCTCAAGCTTATTCTTTATGGCAGAGTAGTATTCCATTGTATAAAAAAAATAAATAAACCCACATCTTTTTCTGTTCATTAGCCAATGGGTATTTGAGCTGATTCCAAGATTTGACTGTTACAAACTGTGCCACTGTAACATGGGTGTGCCTATATTGCTGTGGTGTGAAGCTTTTCATTCTTTCAGGAAGATTCCAAGAAGGGGAATAGTTGAGTCAAATGGAACCTCTAGTCCTATTTTTTTTTTTAGGACTCTCCACACTGATGTCCACAGTAGTTGTACCAGTCTACACTCCCACCAGCAGTGGAGAAGGGTTCCTTTGTCCCCACAGCCCCTCCAGCATTTGTTATTGGTTGATTTCTTGATGATGGTCATTCTTTCTGGGATGAGATGGAATCTCAGAATTGTTTTAATTTGTATCTCTTGAAGGACTAGTGATGAGGAACATTTTTTCAAATATTTATTTGCCATTTGTATTTCTTCATCTGAGCAGTTTTTTTATCTCAGATGCCTGTTTTTGGATTGGGTCTTTGAATTGGGGGGGGCTGATTTTTTTCAAGTCTTTATATGTTCTAGATGTAAGTCCTTTCCCTGAAGGACAACTGGCTATAGTTTTTTCCCATTCTATAGGTTGTCTTTTTACTCTGTTGACGATTTCTTTTATCATGCATAAGCTTTTTAATAGGGTGAGATCCCATTTGTTGATTCTTTTTTTTTTTTTTGGCGGTACTGGGGATCGAACTCAGGACCCTGAGCTTGCTAGGCAGGCGCTTATTCCCCTGAGCTATATCCCCAGCTCTCATTTGTTGATTCTTTGTAGCATTTCCCATGCAGTATGGGTTTTGCTCACGAAGGCTCCGCCTACGTCTGTGTCTTCAAGATTACTACCTATTCTATTTTCCAGCAGATTTAGTCTTTCTGTTTTAATATTTTGATCTTTGATCCATTTCGACTTTAGTTTAGTGCGTGGTGATAGGCATGGGTCTGGTTTAGTCTTTGGCATGTGGAAAGCTAGTTTTTCCAGCACCATTTGGGAAAGAGACTGCTTCTCTTCCAGTGAACATGGCTGGCTCCTTTATCAAAGATAAGGTGATGAGTGGGTTGGAGTTGCATCTAGATCTTCTATTCTGTTCCACTGATTCTCAGGTCTGGTTTAGTGGCCAATATTATGCTGAATTTTTTAGCAGTAGCTTCGTAGTACAACTTCAGGCCAGGGTGATGCCCCCTGCCTTGCCTCTGTTGCCCAGAATTGCTTTTGCTATTCTAGGCCTCTTCTTGTTCCAAATGACTTTTAGGATCATTTTCTCTAGTTCTGTGAGGTATACTGTTAGAATTTTGATCAGGATTTTTTTTTTATCAGGATTGCATTAAATCTGTATCACAATTTGGGAAGTGTGCCTATTTTCACTATATTGCTTCTTCCTACACAAGGGCAATGGGGATTTTTCTATTTTCTGATATCCTCTTCCATCTCTTTTCAGAATACTGTAAATGTAAATGTTTTCAATGTAAATGTCTTTTATTTCCTACATTAGATTGGTTTCTAGGTATTTCATTTTTAGGGGTGTTATTGTGAAAGTTGTTTCTCTAACTTCTCTCAGTGAGTTTGTTATTTGTGTATAGGAAGAATTCTGATTTCTGTATATTGACTTGTATCCAGCTATGCTACTGAATATGGTTATTAAATCTAGAAGTCTGTGGGTGGAGGTTTTGAGGTCTTCTATATAGAGTATCATGTCTGGGAATAATGGTAATGTAACTTCTTCCTTTCCTATCCTTATTCCTTTTATTTCTTTCTCTTGTCTGATTTCTCCAGCTAATGTCTCCAGAATTATATTGAGTAAGAATGGTGATAGTGGACATCCTTATCTTGTTGTTGATTTTATAGTCAAAGCTTTCAATTTTTATCTATTTAGTATGATGCTGTGGTAGTTACTTTTCTCTCACTGCTAAGGCAAAATATCTGGCCCTCAAAATTCAGAGAGGAAAGGTTTATTTAGCTCACAGTTGGAAGTTTCGGTCTGTAATTAGCCGGCTGCAAGGCAGGGTGGATGGCGCAGGGGCAACAGTTCAAGGCCGCAGAAACAACAAGAGCGAAAAGGGGAAGAGCGAGCCTCTTTCCTCCTCTATACTGTAAGCAGGCCGCCTGCCTCCGGGCTAGTGTAGCACTCGCAGCATCTCCGTGCCTCCTCTTGCACAGAATGAGGATGTTTACCACGTGAGGACCCTGGCCCCCTGCTGAGTCGCTTAGTTAAACTTCCAAACCTCTCAAGTTGACATAATAAATCAACCGTTACAAATGGCTTTGGTCAAATTGAGGTAAAAATCATCCACTCCAGTTTTCTACAGGGTGGTTCCGCTTCCGTCTGATCTGACTTCCAATTTCACAACTGACCAAGCAGAACTGACTTATGGGAAGTGTGGAAACAAAATACTGCTCATTCCAGAGTTCAATTAAAATTATTTTAAAATTATCTACATATTTGTTCCTTGCTAATGCATATGGTTGAGGAAAATACGATGGCCAGCATCAGAGAAATGCAAAATAGGATTATGAAATGTCACCTCACCTAGGTCCGAAAACAAAAAATAGATGCCGGGTGTGGTGGCCCACCCTGTAATCCCAGCATTGGGGAGGCTGAGGCGGGAGGATTGTTGTGAGTTCAAGACCAGCCTGAGCTACAAAGCGAGCTCAAGGCCAGCCTGAACTGCATAGTGAGACCCTGTCTTAAAAAGACAACAACAAAAAAACCAACCAAACAAACAGAAAAAGCAAATGCTGGTGAGCATGTCAAGAAAAAGGACAGTTTTACATTGCTGGAGGTAATGCAAATTAGCACAGTCATTCTGGAGATGTAAAATTAGACCTACTATACAATCCAGCAACCCCACTGGGTTTAAAGCTGGTGGAACTAAAGTTAGCATAGTGAGAGACAGCTGGATCCTAAGGTTATTGCAGCTGTGTTCACAATAGCTAAGACACTAAATGGACCTTGCTGTCATGGCTTGTGTGTAGACGGCGCCCCGAAGCCTCATGTGCTCATAGGTGGGGAGTGGCTGGATTAAGGTGTGTGAATGTGGGTTCAGGGTATGATGCTGGGATTAAGGGTGTGGATAACAAGCCCCACCCTGGGCATGATGCACCAGCCAATAGGCTTGTAGCCTGGAGAGAATACAAAGGGGCAAAAGAAGGCAGGCTGCTGCTGCCGCTTGCCTGGCTTTGTTTCTCCCCCGCGATGCCCCTCTGCAATGCCACCCTGCCCTGGAGCCAGCTGACCATGCACTGAAACCTCCACGGACTGTGAGCTGAAATGCACCTTACCTTCCTTAACTTTGGGTGTCAGGTACTTTTTCTTAGCAACCAGCAAAAAGACACTGTTCATCCACAGATGAATGGCTAAAGGAAATGTGGTGCAGATACACAACAGAAGGCTATTCATCCATAAAGAAGAGTGAAATCATGTCATGTGCAGCAAACTGGATGGAACTGGAGGTCATCCCATCCTGGGAAGGGAAATAGGTCAGACACAGAAAGACAAGGGCAGCACGATCTCTCTCAGGTGTGGAAGCCAGAGCATGTCTACGTGAAGCTTGGCCAGGTGGTGCACACTTGTGATGCCAACAGTTGGAAGGCTGAGGCAGGAGGATTGTGAGGTCAAGACACAGCAAAGGTCATCTGCACCACATAGTAAGAATTGCCTCAAAATTAAAAAAAGAATTCTAATAGAGCAGTGGTTGGTGAAAGGGAGTGGAGAAAGTGAAGTTGGATTTTGGTTGGTGCCAGTTGTATGTATGTGTTGAAATATAACACAAAACCCCCTGATACATATTATTGTATTAATAATAGTGTGTTAAAATAATGTGTTAATAATAATATGTTAAGAATAAAATATTAAACATATTTTATTTTATTTATTTTTTGTCTTTTTGAGACAAGGTCTCACTATGCAGTTCAGGCTGGACTTGAGCTCGCTTTGTAGCCCAGGCTGGTCTCGAACTGGCAACGATCATCCTGCCTCAGCCTCCCGATGGCTGGGATTACAGGCATGCACCACCACTCCCGGCTAAATATATTTTATAAAAAAACCAAGATCGCTGAACCCAGGAAAGGTATGATAATGATACAGGAAAATAAAGACGAGTTCGTGTTCTCTAAAACTGAAGAATGAATTGTAGGAACAACAGAGGTTAAGAGCAGAATATATTGATTGAGAGAAAGAAAGCTTCTGTCCAAGAGAGGGACAGAAGGGGGGCCCGAGTGGGTTGCCCCTGACTCTGTCTTTTCCAGGGACTTTTATAGGGAAAAACCATGGGGTGAGGCGGGTCCAAGGTAGGGGAAATGGACAAAACTGCAGTCCGCCAATAAGACTGCAAGGATGAATATTCAGGTAAGACTGAGTGAACTGGGATCAAATGGGAAAGCGAGTCACGTAACAATTGGGCATGAATGCAGGGGGGAGGGCTTTTCCTGTAAGGGGTTGGGTCAAGGACTCTTCAAGGTGGTAGCTACCTATTTAGAATATCAATCCCTGCTGTCCATCCCTGGGGAGGTATGTGGGTGTATTTTTTTTAGTCTTTTTGTCTTGAGGTCTGGCCCACAGGTATCTTTCACGTTGGCTTCTTCGAGGGCCCGGCCCTGTCTGACTGCCTATCATATTTCTATCTACCTCAGCTGCCTATAACAATAACATGGAATGGAGGAAAATAATGCAAGTGTATCTTACAAAGAGTCTGTCGAACTCATTCATACTCAAGGAAATTAAAACTAACACACTGGCAGATCCCACTTTATTCTTAACAGAAAGACAAAAAGGAAAGCGTCTGCTAATACCAATTGCTGGCACAGAAGTGGAGCCACATGACTGCTATCCATTGCTCCTACGTTCCTTAGCAGTTCTGAAAGATAGCGCAAACAGGAAGTGTCTGTCTTTTAGGAAATTCTCACTTAGATGCATGTGAAATTTCAAACAGTGGTCACGTGAGCTCAAAGCAGCCCCGGGTAGGAAGCAACCAGATGCCACAACCACAAATGACGGGGGTGGATCAGAGACAGTTCTCTGGAGCTGCAGTGGAAGTGGATGGCTCACACTTCATGGCTGCACTATCAGGATAGAGAAAACCCTGGAATCTGGTGAATGGCAGAAGCAAGCCATAAAAGAACTTGTGTAAGCTGGGCGTGGTGGCGCATGCCTATAATCCCAGCACTCCGGAGGCTGAGGCAGGAGGATCATTGTGAGTTTGAGACCAGCCTTAGCTACCTAGTGAGTTCAAGGACAGTCTGAACTGCATAGCAAGACCCTGTCTCAAAAAATGAACAAAAAGAGAGAGAGAGAGAGAGAGAGAGAGAGAGAATTTGTGTAGAATGAGGCATTTACAGCAAGGGAAAAGCAACTCAGTTCCAAACTATGTTCACAGTCAGCCCTTCTGTGTTCCTCTCTCTGTCCCACCCTTGTGACCCTGAGATGACCTTGGCCTGTCCTTGGACTAGGACTTTCCCTGTGCTCTTCGGGTTTCATTTGTTCCCACCTCTGTTCCACAAAGGCCCAGGACCAACACTGTGCTTCTCAGCGCTGATGAAAGACAGAAAGAAATTTGGCTTGTATCCTGCAGCTAGCATTTTGGAGGCCTCGCCCAGGATTTGAGGAGGATATGGTAATGCAGTAGATAAGTGCTGTGGGGAAAGATGAAGGAGAGGTCGCAACTGTCAGTGGGATAATCAGAAAAGCGCCCTGGTAACAAAGGTCAGTAAGCAAAAGCTGGCCACTGTGCCCTTCTCTGGGGAGAGCTTTCCAGGCGTGGGGGAGATGCAGGTGCAAAGGCCCTGGGGCTCATTCTCATCAACTTTCACTTTAGAATCTGATGAACATCTCTTCTAAAATCCTAGAAAGCCCCTTCCCCTGTGAAAGGAAATTTCCTGTCCTTCCTTTCTCTCTTGCCACACATAAAAGATTTGTGATGTTTTTATAACCAGAGAGACCTCCTATCATTTGTGCATCCAGGTGGGCATGAAGGTTTGGTCCTGAGGTGAAGGAATGTTCAAAGTCACAGTTGGTTATTTCATGAAGTCTGTTGGTTCATCCGGGCAAGCAGGAGCTGCCAGAGGCAAATCCAGTTTGGATTTCAGTTCTGCCACTCAGTGAATGAATGTGGCTTCTCTGGGTGCCAAAGGGTAAAATAATAGCCACCTTAAAGCACTGCAGTGAGGGCTGACAGGACAGAAGGGCAGGCCTTTTGTGACTTTCAGGGAGCTTGCACGTTTTGTAAGTTACTCACAACTTGAATATATATGATATATATGGTGGGGCAGGGGCTCAAGACAGGATCTTGCTACACAGTCCAGGCTGGCCTTGAATTCACAGCATACCTCATGCTGTCCTCAAACTTGTAGCAATCCTCCTGCCTCAGCCTCCAGAGTACTGGGGTTATCGATGTGCACCACCACGTCTGGCTGACAAGCATGCATCACTTCAGAAGTCTGAAAGCATGGGTTCCATAGTGAGCTCAAGGCCAGCTGTTTAATGATGCATACTGTTATAGCTAGCTCTTTATATCCACGGAGTCAACCGATTATAGATCAAAAATACTGGATAAAAACTCAGACAGCTCCAAAAAGTGCAACTTGAACTTGCCCCTCAAACAAGTGCAGTGTGAGTCCAGGCAAATAAGTGTGATGGAGGTGGTGTGTGAGGTTGAGCTATCTGGAATACAAAAGGATGCACACGAGGTGTGTGCACACACCTCGCCCTTCACAGAGGGGCTCGAGCATTGTGGACTTTGAACTGGACCCCACTCCTGGTGCTGAGGCCGACTACACACACACTGACCACACAGTAGCCCACATCTCGATGCAGCCCACAAGCATCTGTACATGGTTGTCTTTTTAGCAGGAATGCTTTGGAGCAGTGTCTCTGGGTCAGAACACTTGCACATTTCTTTCTTTTCATTCTTTCATTCTTTCATTCATTTTGAGACAAGGTCTCACCATGTAGTTCAGACTGGACTCAAACTCACTATGCAACCCAGGCTGGTCTTGAATTCATGTAAATCCTCCTGCCTCAGCCACCCTAGGGCTAGGATCACAGGTGTGCACCACCACACTCAGCAAGCATACATGCACCTTTCTCAGTGCTCTCATGGGTGCCACTAGATCCCTGCCGAGAAGCTGCAGTCTCCCTCTAGTGTTGAACCCACTGAGATGCATGCACTCACCAGCCACATGCTACATTATCCAGTGGATTTCATTCATTTCTTCTTCTAATAAATGAAAAGTTATATTCTACTGTTTTAATTTCTTAGGTTGAATACCTTTTCACATCTTGCTGTTCAATTTTCAATATTTTTGAAGGGTTTGAAGACAGCTCCAGAGATGTTCCCTCCCCCGGCACTAGTAAACCACAGGGACCCATAGCAAACAGGGGTTGCCCGCCAGCGCCACTTCTTCATGCTGTGCTGCGAAGTCCCGGTGCAGGCAACCATCTGCAACACCCCACTCTTTCTGTGCCAGTGTCCTCAGGTTACACCGTGCCATTTCAGTCTATTAAAACCAGGTTAATTGCACAATAAAAACAATATAATGGTATACTAAAGCCATAATGTAAATGCCCTGTTCCTTGAGAGATCAAAGAGCTGTGATAACGTGATTTTAATGAATCACGCTTACTGACCTGTCGGTTGTGCCTTGAATGTTACACACACATTATCACTCAAGTTTCTGAGACCTGAAACCCAGGTTTACCTGGAGCCCCAGCCTGGCTCCTGGGCACTGAGCTAAGCCTGCCTTGTGTTTGTGCTTCCAGGAGGAGGTGGCGTGGCTGAGGGGCTGCTCTGGGCAGTGGTGGCCCCAGGCCCTGTCTGGAAAACGTACCCTCACTGCAGGCTCTCCTAGAACCAAAACTGATTAAGAAAACGTGCCATTTTCTGTACAGGGGAGCACTACGCTGCCATTAAGAAGGATGTATTTGAATCATTTGTAGAAATTGCATGCACCATGAGACCACAGCGTTAGTTGAAATGAAACAGACACACATGCACCAGTACTCCGTGGTTTCTCTTATATGTAAAACCCCAAAGTATAAATAACATAAAGAGCAAAATAAAAGATAGCTAACAGGAAACAGGGATACTGAGCTTCTACAAATGGGAAGGGGACCAAGAGATGCGGGAGGGGAAGAATTAAAATGTGTCCAGCCCAGAGCCAGGCGTGATGGTGCACACCTGTAATCCCAGCACTAGGGAGGCTGAGACAGGAGGACTGTTGTGAGTTCAAGGCCAGCCTGGGCTACAAAGTGAGCTCAAAGCCAGTCTGAACTGCATAGCAAGACCCTGTCTCAAGAAGACAAAAAAGAAAGAAAAAAAAGAAACCCAGAATGAAGAGGTGTGGAATACCTAGACCAGAACCCCAGGATGAATGTAGTCATTGTGCACTGCAAACATGGGCTAATTGTTTTTTAATTAAAAAAACAAAGCCAGAATCGATTGTGGGCAGTTCCTCACGGAGTTAGCTGTTGTAGAGCTGGAACTGCTTTATTTACCAAATCAGCACGCTGGTACAGTGTGAGCACGGCCCAGAAAATGGAGAGGCTGAGCCTCCAGGGGCCGACCGTGGAGCCCTGCCAGCACTGTTGGGTACAGAATGCTCCTTTTGTGCCCTCTCCACACTCTCCACACTCCTCATCCCAAAACGGATCTGAGGCTGCGGCAAAGTCACCCGGAGGGGAAAACCACAACACAGAATTCTAGGCAGAGGGGAGATGTCTTCAAAGTCCCTCCTTCCTTGAGTTAAAAACAAAAGCTCAAATCCTCACATCAAATACAAAAAAGGGATGCCGGGTGTGGTGGCACGCCCACTTGGGAGGCTGAAGCAGGAGGATTATTGCGAGTTTGAGACCAGCCTGGTCTACAAAGTGAGCTCAAGGCCAGCCTGAACTGCATAGCGAGACCCTGTCTCAAAAAGATTAAAAAAAAAAAAAAAAGACTAAAAGAAAACAAAAAACAAGGAAAGGATAGAGAACACCTGTGCCCTTCTCCTGGATTTACCAGCTGGTGGCACCTGGTCACAGGGGCCCCTCCCCCTCTGCACACAGGCTCCGAGGTTCCTTTTACTGTTTTCGCTCCTTGCAGATGTCATCGCGCCAGTGTCACTGGGTTCTCTGGCAAGTGCCCTCTGCGCGGTGGGACGTCATACTGAGGTACCGGGCACAGAGCACTGTCCCTAGCCCTGGTGCATCACCCCCGCTGCAGCATCCCCATGGGGCTTCCCACAGTTCTCAGCACCCAGTGAGAGGGCAGGCATGAAGCTTTCCACATGGACACGGAGCCACCCTGAGGCTCCCCAGTCACATGCTTCCAAGGACACCAACATCCTCCAGGTGTCCAGGGCCGGGTGTCCCACGGTGGCTCTCTGCACTGGCCGGGCTGCGTCCCCTGGGAGCAGACTTGGGGGGAATCTCTCTGGTGGGGAAGCAGAGGAGAGGCTGTGAGCTTCTCAGGGGACCTACAGGACTTTTTTTTTTTTTAATCTTTTTGAGACAGGGTCTTGCTATGCAGTTCAGGCTGGCCGTGAGCTCATTTTGTAGCCCAGGCTGGCCTCAAACTCACAGCAGTCCTCCTGCCTCAGCCTCTCGAGTGCTTGGAGTATGCCAAGCACCAGGACTTTCTAGAAGGTTCTTTGGGCAAAAGGAAAACAAGTTCTTCCTGAGAGACGTTTAGCTTTGCCTTCTGGGGTGTCTCACAGCAAGAAAGTCTCAGCAGACTGGGTGAGATGATGGGTCAGGGTTTAATTAAATACCACTGCTTACTCATTGTCTTATTATTATCATTTGCAGTGCTGGGGATGGAACCCAGTCCCACACAGGGAATATGATTTTAAGTTACCGTGTAACTTAGCGGGAATAGGATGGGATTTACAAATTTGAATCCCATGCCCATGTTCGTAAGTGCCCTGAGCTCTCAGCCTGGGGGGCACGCAGCGAGCTTGCGTGCCCCTCACTCCTCCATGTCCTGACCCATCCCGACCTCCCTCCTGAGAACCTCAACCCTGTTTTCAGTCCCTCTCACCCCACAGAGTTACTCTCCTTAAAATCCTGAGCTCGTGTCCTCTCCAACACCCTATCTAGATTACGTTTCTGCCGATCCTTGTCTGGGGTCCTCCCAATGCATGTGAGCTCTGTGGGGACAGAGATGTCCCTTGGTGGTATCCCAGTGCCCACCGTGCACATGGGTCACCGTTCACCTTTGCCGAGGGAGCGGAGGCATAGGTGGGCCGTCCTTTGTCCCAGAAACCCATTGTTTCCTCTTGAAGCCCAAGAATCCCAAACATATGGGCCCTTCGTCATGGAGAACATCGAAGAGGGCAGGGTGGCCCCAAGGACCTGCCTGCTGGTGAAAGGACACTGTTCCAGAACTCAAGATCGAGGAGCAGAAACTGGCGTGCCCTGGGGCCGCAACGTTCTCTCAGCTTCATCTCTCAGGAACATCAAGGACATCGAGGGGCTTTTTGCTCTTTGACAAAGGAATCCAGGCAGAATGGTTTCTAAACAAGGAGGGGCCTGGTAGGGAATGTGCCCCATCCGGGAGTCATAGCCTGTGGCCACATGCACTCCCTGGGTGTGGCGCTCTGTGGTGGCTCCCAGGAACCAAGGCCACAGGAAGGCTTTGGGGCAACTGCCCACTCTCCTCGGGCAAGTTTCTCAGCCTCTCTGGGGGGAGAGCGCCTCTCCATCTGTATTTGGGGATGATGTTTATCCTGCAGGGTTCCTCTTGTTAACAGATGGATAACCTTCCACGTTGCTTACAAGAGGCAGTCAGGTCAGGGTTAGGGAGAGGACTGGGTTTGATGTGAAGGGCAAGGGCTGGGGATATAACTCAGTGGAATAACCACTTGCCTAGCAAGCACAGGGTCCTGAGTTCGATCCCCAGTACCGAAACAAACAAACAAAAAAGAATTGATGTGAAGGGTGGATGCTAACATCACAGCTGCTGCCTTTTCTTTATTTTCAGTTGGGGCATTGAACCCAGGGCCTTTCACTGAACTATAGCCTGAGGCCCCGTTACCTTTTTATCTTGAGACTGGGTCTCACTAAGTCACTAAGTTACCCTGGGCGGGGACCAGCCCCAGGCAGAATGACTCTAAGCTTACACCCCAAAACTAGAGGGAGAAAAGCTCACCACACCTCTGCCCGTGTTCTGTCTTTCTTGAATTCCATTTTCCAGTAGATCTGACGTTCCGCTTATCACAGCCTTGGGAAAGTGTTCAGGGGAGGCCATTTCTCTTCCTGACCAATCCGGTCCTGGTACAGAACTGACAGAAAGGGGAAGGAAGGAAGTTTCTGAGTTACAACTGGGTAAGAAGTCAGTAGCCTCTCCCCAGCTAATGAGAGTATATAAGAAAGAAGGGTTGGAGTTTTGATTTTTTTTTTTTTTTTTTTAGTTTTGTTTTTGAGACATGGTCTTGCTATGCCGCCCAGGCTGGCCTTGAACTCACAGTGATTCTCCTGCCTCAGCCTCCTAAGTGCTGGGATTACAAGCGTGCACACCACACTCAGCTTTTGAGCTCTGATTTAAAAAGATAAAGAGGCCAAGTGTGGTGGCAGAGGCCTATAATCCCAGTACTTGGGAGGCCGAGGCAGAACAATCCATGAGTTCGGCCAGCCTGGGCTACATAGTGAGTTCAAGGTCAGCCTGGACTATATAGTGAGACACTGTCTAAAAAAAGGGGGCGATAAAAAGCCCAGGGATAGTGATTTTGCCAAGTGTGGCCCTCGGCACCACAATGGTCCCATCTTCTAAGTGATGTTACGGAGGCCGAGAACCTCCTCTCTGAGGTGCACTGTGGAGTGTTGGTGCTGTTGGCAGAGGCCCCACCCCCTGCACCGCTGGGAGCCCCCTCCACCCTGGAAAGAGCCTAGCATGCCCAGTCTGTTGGCACAGAGGTGGTAATTCTGCTTTTGATCACTTCAGCCCTTTCTAAGGTTTTCTGCAAATTCCTCCCTCATCCAACTTCTCTCTGGTGAAGCACATTTCCCTCTTCTCTGGGACTTGGCAGGGATTGTATATATATATATATACACCTGGAATTGAACTCAGGGTCTCACACTTGCCAGGCAGGCACTTGTGCCACTGAGCTATATACCCAGCCCACGGATTTTATATATATACATATATTTTTTTGTTTGTTTGCTTTTTTTTTTTTTTTTTTTTTTTTTTTTTTTTTTTTTTTTTTTTTTTTTTTTTTTTTTTTTTTGTCTTTTTGGGACAGGGTTTCACTATGCAGTTCAAGCTGGCCTTGAGCTCACTTTGTAGCCCAGGCTGGTCTAGAACTCACAGTGATCCTCCTGCCTCAGCCTCCCGAGTGCTGGGATTACAGGCATACGCCACCATACCCGGCCAGGGATTGTATTTTAATGACTATTTACTGAGCAGAGTACTTCGCAGGCTCTGATCATAGGTCCATGTCTGGCCAAATGGATCCTCATAGCAGGTTGCATTTAAGGATTTAGAGGGGGCTTAATAGCCTGGCCTTTGCAGCTCCCTTCCCCAGGCCTGGTGTGCAGGCGTCAGGCCAGAAGAGAGGGCAGCGATAGCAAAAGTATTTCTTGGGTAAAGGTAGTTCTCAGCACTGCATCAAGTCCTGCGCACTTCGCCCACATCACTGAGAATTTGACCAGGCTGGGCGATGCATGAAATCCAGTGTGAGCCTGCAAATCGGTTCACTCCGTGAGCTCCTGGCATCATTATCAAGGACAGGAGTGAGATGTGTGTGGAATCTCATGATTGGTGAGGGGAATTGCTTCCCCTTGGGGAAACTTCGAGGTGTCAGAGAACACCCCATGCAGTACCAGGCACAGGCTAATGCGAGGAGGTCCCCTCTCAGGACCCTGTCCAACCAGGCATGGTGGCACATGCCTGTCATCCCAACAATTGGAGGATGAGGCAGGAGGATTGTTGCGAGTTCAAGACTAGCCTGGACTACAAAGTGAGCTCAAGGCCAGCTTGAACTGCATAGCAAGACCCTGCTTAAAAAAAAAAGGACCCTGTCCCCTCCACCCCCACCCTGTCTATGTGGCCTCTTCGCGGTCTGCCACCCTGTCATTCGGTGCACAGAGATGAGAGGAGTGTTGAGCCCAGCACAGTGGTGCACAACTGTGATTCCAGCTATTCAGGAGGCTGAGGTGAGAGGATTCAAGTTTGAGGCTAGCTTGGGCAACTTAGCAAGATCCCGTCTCAAAAAAGAAAAACCAAAAAAGGCGGGCAATGTAGCTCAGTGTTAGAGCGCGCACGGATTTGGTTCCCCAGCACCATGCGTGCACGCACACACGCACACAGGAGCGCGCACACGGATGAGGCACGTGATCGGCCTTTAAAGTCTCCGCCTTGGAGAGCCTCCCTTTCACACAGGGCTTCTAGCTGTTCACATTTAGCAACTTTTCTTGAGACTCATCTTGGAGCCTTTTAATTTGGTACGCCTTTGAGGCCAGCAAATCTGAATCTTTTAAAGGTAGGCTGACATTTAGAAATAGACTCACCATTTATGGTCAAATCTGGGGGCTCCTAGAGAATGCCCAAGCCATGAGTCACCATTTGGGGCCAAATGCTGATTTTCCTGAGTTTCTTGCAAGTTGGCCTTGAAGGGACCTTGAAGTTGGAGTGACCGGGTGCAGCATGAACTCCCCTGAACCTTCCCGACACGGATATGACCCTGGATGACCCCGGAAAGAACTTATCCAGAAGCCAACACTCTTCCTACTGTGAGGGTTTTTGAGTGTTTATTCCAAAAGCCACTCAGATTACCTTCTAGTTAAACTTTATATTATTGAGTTACAGTAAACAGAAACCATTTAACTTATCTCCAACACTTTTTCTTAAAGGTTGAAGTCTGAAGAAATTCTGTGAGGAATATATTACAAAACATAGACATATTTGCTTTATCGTTCCAAGAGGGGACCCTTATGACAGATTAATTGCAGCCAAAACATCTCAAGTACCCTCCAGACCTCCCAAAGAGTTTGATTTCTCTTCAGGTTGGACTCAAATATTTGGTCTTGGGCAATCCAAAGTAAAGGGCCCTTCCCGGTTTGCGGTCTTAACCAAAGCACCCACAGTACCTCGGGGCCCTGCAATTCCCCCCCTCCCCATAGGCCTGAGAAACCGTGCAGGTAGAGAATGGAGGCAGAACTTCATTCTCCAGGGGTAGCCCTTCTGAGCCTCATAAGAGGTTCTGAGGAGTCAGACCTGGACCCTGGCCATGTAGCTTGGGCCTAAGGTCAGAGAGCAGAACTCAGGAGTTCCGCCCCTGGAGATGGCCCTGGTGGACTGTGGTTTCGAAGCTCTCACCCTCACCCCTAACTCTCCACAGTGTCCTTACCCTGCCCCTGCAGAGGAGCTTGCAGCTTAGACGCCAGCCACACTCATTCGGCCTCGGAGGTTTGAAGTCCAGGCTGTGGGCCGCTTCCCGAGACCCTGGCCTCTGACTGTGTCTCTCCTTCATGTGGGTTTCCAAGAGAGTGTTTTGTGCAAGCTTTCAAACAGCTATGGGCAATCTCCCCGCTTCTGGGTCTGAAACTGCCCACCACCACCACAAGCACATTTTCCACTCCCTGCAAATTAGTTGATTCTAGGGTTGTTGCTAAATTATTTTATGGTTCTGCTACTGCGTGGTGTGGCTTCAAATTTGTTCTCAGCCAAGATCAAAGACTCCTGGGCCTTTAGGATTTTGAGACCGGGAATTAAGAGTTTTCTGCTTGAGAGGGGAGGAGGAGGGGAACAAACACCTTTGGCACCTACCTGGTCCCATGGTCACCTCTTAAGTGACTCTACATTTTCCTGCTGAAACTACTGCTCCGAGAAGGCAAGCCTCTCAGCTCCTTTTTAGCAGATCAACAAGAAAACCCTCACAGACTTAAGCTGTACAGGCTAGGCGTAGTGGTGCATGCCTGTAATTCTAGCACTTGGGAGGCTGAGGCAGGAGGATCACTGTGCATTTGAGGCCAGGAGGGCTACGGAGTGCTGGGATTATAGGTGGGCACCACCACGTCCGGCTGCACAGGTCTTCTTAAACCCACTTTCCAAGTGTGCAGGTCAGTGGCCCCCAAGGTCCTGAGATTCTGGCTACACAGGCCCTAGCTGACCTCTTAGTAGCAGACACAGCAGGACCTGGTCTCAGCATCCTCACCCCAGGCCAGTGAGCTTGGATGAGTGATTTGACCCTGCTAGGCCTTTGTTCCCTCTCTTGCGAAGGGCACAGTAATAATGCTCCATGTGTGGCCCCTGCAAGCACTGACTTTCTGGGCATGGGTTGAACTCAGTAGCCTGCAGGCCAGGGCTCCCTGGGCTGCCTTCCCCAACTGGCAACATGAACTTGAGACCATTCCCATATGGGTCCAGCCCACACAGCACTTGACCGGGATGTGTGTGGGCTGGATTCCGTGGCCACACACACACCCCTCAGCATATCAGGTCTGTTCTGGGGTCTTAGGACCCTGGATCGCACCCCACCTCTGCCTCAGCCAGAGTGCTGCTTTCTCCAGGAAGCTCCCCAAGGACTTGTTCAAAACACAGAGTGGATTTGTCATTATTGTTTTGACCAGGGCCTGATCATGTAGTCCAGGTTGGCCTTGAGCTCACTATGTAGCCCAGGGGGCTCTTGAACTCACAGCAATCCTCCCGCCTCAGCCTCCTGAGTGTTGGGATCACATGTATGGGATGCCTCGCCTGGCTCAAGGAGTGGCTTTACCTGCTCTGCTGCCCCTCTCCTCCCAGTTTCCTCTTAGGCCACTTCCTGTCACGGTGTATTCAGCACAGCATTGGCACTTTCTTGTGTCTCCCCCAGCTGTGACCCTGGTGGCTGGGCCTGGTCCTGTTTACTTACCTGAGCTTCCAGGGATTGGTCCTGGGATAACTAAGCAAAGGGGAAATCCAGGCCGGGTTGGTTTCAAGCCTGAGGGCTAGAGATGGCTCAGAACAGTGAAACTGTAGGAGGGGGCTGTCAGCCACCACATCCCCTGCTGTGAGCTCCCCTGCCCTCCAGCAAATGCTGGCTTTTAAGCAGCCAGCACTGCAATGGCTCTGGTGTGCTTTGCATGCCTGTAAATCCCAGCACTCTGGAAGGCTGAGGCAGGAGGATCGAAAATTTGAGCCCAGCCTGGGCAATTTAGAGACTTAGAGAGACCCTGTCTCAAAAGATAAAAGAGGGCCAAAGATGTACCTCAGGGAGACAGCCTTGGCTTCAATCCCCAGTGCTACAACACATAAATAAGTAAATAAATAGATGTTTTGTAAATGAATAAATTTGGGGTTGGTTTGTTTGTTACTTGTGTCCTCAGCCACGGCCACTGAGGATCAGCTCCAGCAGGGTCTGGTGGTAAGGAGCAAGAACCCCTGTCCCTCCGGCAAGGAAGACACCCGATCCCTGGGTATGTTTGGAGGGAGACCGG
>PVLD010011981.1:0-29477 GCA_004027595.1 Dinomys branickii | reverse complement strand
AGCAGGCTCAAGGCTGTGGGATGGAACCCCAGCAGGTCAGTGGGACATGGGGTGCGTGTGGGATCCAGTCTGTTGTGTTACACCAGATGCATGTACAGGCCCAGGAACCAGACCACCCCAGGCCCCCACTGGGGGTGCTGAGGGGCGCCCAGGAGGACAGTCCCTTGGACCAAACCCCTCTGCTCTTCTTCCTGCTGCAGGGCTCCTCTCAGAGCTGGAAGCCCGTCCTGCTGTGAGCCTGGTCACTGTCAACAGCGGCACAACATCTGTCACCAGCTGCAGACTGTCAAGAGGAAAAAGAAATAATAATTCTAAATCCCACACAGGGCTTTGGAGATCAATGAGGTAATTTACATGAAATAGGCTCGGCTTCCTGGGAAACAGAAGTGTGGCATAAATTTAGGCTTTTCCGGGCGGATGGACCCTTGTGGCAATAATTCACTCATTCCTGTAAACCCCGCGGGGTGGCTGCATGGAAGACGGGCTGGGCAGGCTGCTGTCCACGTTCACAGTGGGATATTGGCCCAGAGCGGTGACTTAGCCAAACTGACGGTGCCCAGCCTCCGGTCGTTCCCCTGCAGGAGCCTCTGTTTAGGGTTTGCAGCGCCCACGTGTATGTGCATCTGAGTAGTCAGTCTCAGGACCGTGCCATCGTCCTCAATCCCCGTGTGGGTAACTTCTAACTCAACCCTGGATTCTGGGGTTGTTTTTCTCGTGAATCCAAGCAGCAGGACCTGCTAGAAACTGTGAAAGAAGGTCAGCTGCCCTTCCCAAGCAAGTTGCGGCGCCAGCCAAGCCATAAACACCAGGGTTCTGTGTAAATCGTCACTGGGTGGGGCCTCCCAGCTGGAAGGGATGGCTGTGCTTCAATTTTACTTAGTGGTAAAACCGTCACCCTCTTTTGGACTTGTTCTGACCAGGCTTTCCCCTGGGTTTGACCTTGCACCCCTAGTGTGGCCACTGGAGCCCTGCTGTCCTGTAGTCAGGCCCCCGCCCTGCACCGCCCACAGCACCCTGCACATGCAGCTCACTCCATCTCTGTCTCTGTGTGCCTGTCTGTCTGGCCCTCAGAATGTTTGCAGCACGGTGACTGTGCTCCCTGGCCACCGTATTCCCTCTTGCGTGGTGGCCATTCCCACTCTGCAGGGTGCACTAGGCTCAAACTTGCTTTGCAGAGGGGGTTGCTTTTCCTACCTTTATTAAAACTTCGCTAGCATTAAAAAAAAAAAAGATGATGTTGCTCGAGGGAGGTTGGTGCACGCACATAACACATCTCCATCTGTTTGAATCCCCACCCCTGCCCTCCCTCCTTCATCTCTGGGTCCCTTTCCCATTTACAAAAGCTCTAACTCCTTGTTTTGTGTTACTCGCCTTTTATTTTGCTCTTTATTTATACTTTGGGTTCCTCATAGAGGAGAAACCATGGGATATTTAAGCTGGGTGTTGGATTTCCTTCATTTAACATATGGTGTCGCCAGGCGTGGTGGCACACGCCTGTAATCCCAGCACTTGAGAGGCTGAGGCAGGAGGATCCTTGTGAGTTTGAGACCAGCCTGGACTACAAAGTGAGCGCAAGGCCAGCCTGAACCACATAGTGAGACCCTGCCTCAAAAAGACAGAAAAAAATGGTGTCAAGGTGCATCCATTCTCCTACAAATGACTCAGGTTTACCCTCACGGGTGGCACCACAGTGCCCTGTTGTGTGTGTGCCGCACGCCTTCTTCACCCCTTGCCCCCTCCCTCCCTCCTCTCGTGCATGTGTGTGCGTGTGTGTGTGTGTGTGTGTGTGTGTGTGTGTGTGACAGACACACAGACTGCTTCTCAGATTTAGCTACTGTGACTTACACCGCCGTATACAGACATGCATTTTATCACTGCAATAGGGCGCCTGTGACTCAGGAAGATGTCTAGAAGGGAGCGGCTGGGTGGAAGGGAATCTCTACTTTTCGTTTTTGAGGGCTCTCCACACTGATTTCCACAGTGGGTGTACCCCTTTACATTCCCATCAGTAACACAGATGAGACCCTTTGTCCCCCACAGGCTGGGCCGCATGTTTGTCCCCTCCCCCTCCTCTCGTGTGTGTGTGTGTGTGTGTGTGTGTGTGTGTGTGTGTGTGCCTTTCTCCAGGATCTCACTACATAATGCACACTGGGCTCGAACTATGTCACACACCCAAGCTGGCTACGTGGGAACTGCAGCCATGCAACACCCCATCGGCTAGAATTTCTTATCTGATTTCTTGATGATGGCCATCGTCCCTGGAGTAGGACACAGAAATTAAAAAATCTTCTGAGCAGCATTTTTATGACCATGCTCTTTTGGACCTGTTCTGACCAGGCTTTCCCCTGGGTTTCCCACTGGGCTCTGCACCCCCAGTGTGGCCACTGGAGCCCCACTCTCCCAGAGTCAGGCCCCCGCCCCTGCACCATCCACAGCACCCTGCTCATGCAGCTCTCTCAGTCTCTCTCTGGCCCTCAGAATGCGTGCTGCGCGCTGGGTCCGCGCTGCGCAGGCGCAGGCACCTCACATCCGGGTCCGGTTCTGCAGCCCGACGCCATGGCTGGCTGCGCCTGACCTCCCAGACACAGCTTTAGTGGACCTGGCCACAGCGCTCGTCTGCAGGTCGTCTATGGCTGCTTCTGTGCCTCCATGGCAGGTGTGAGCGGCGGCAACAAAGCCCACGTGGCACACTGAGCTGTAGCTATTTACCACGTGGCTCTGTGTGGAGAAACTCAGACTTCCTGGGGAGGAGGCTTTCTCTCTAGCCCAGTGACCCCTCCTGCTAGTCTCCTCCTCCTCTCCCTGATCTCAAAACCCACAGTCTTGTTTCGTTTTGGTTTTGGAGACAAAGTCTTGCTATGTGGTTCAGGCTATCTTGAACTCACTATGTAGCCCTGCCTGGCCTTGAATTAGAAATCCTCCTGCCTCTGCCTCCTGAGTACTAGGATTATAAGCGTGTGCCACCAAGGTCAGCCTTAGTGGTATAACCATCATAAAGTTTAAAAGGTCTAAGCCAGGCGTGGTGGCGCACGCCTGTAATTCCAGCACTCGGGAGGCTGAAGCAGGAGGATTGTTGTGAGTTCGAGACCAGCCTGGGCTACAAAATGAGCTCAAGGCCAGCCCGAACTGCATAACAAGACCCTGTCTCAAAAAGAAAAAAAAAAAAAGTCTAAATTGAACTGCTGTAAACCAAAGAGCATTTTGCTTTGTGTGTGTGTGTGGTTTTTTTGCATTGTTTATTTATTGGTACTGAGGTTTAAACCTCGGTCTTGCCAGGCATGGTGGTGCACGCTTATAATCCCAGCACTCAGAAGGCTGAGGCAGGGGGATCATTGCAAGTTTGAGACCATCCTGGGCTCGAAAGTGAGCTCAAGTCCAGCCTGAACTCCATAGCAAGACCTTGTCTCAAACAAACAAACAAAAACAAAAACTCAGGGCCTTCACTCAGAGCTACACCTCTCCCAATTCCTTTCCTTTGAGACAATGTCTCCCTAAGTCACTAAACTGCCTAGGCTGGACTAGAGTTTGTGATCCACCTGCCTCAGCCTCCCAGAGCACAGGGATTACAGGCATGCAGCCTATAATCTCCCAGGTGCTGTCTGTTGGAATCACCCTGAGTCTCTTACCCACCACTCACCCACCAACGCAACTGCTGGTTCCTGCCTACCAAACGGACCGTAATCCACGCATGCGCACACATGTCCTTCCTGCCCCTTTCTGCAGCCGTGTCGGGGGCTGGGATCATGTCAGCGTCCTCTGGTTGCCCTTTCTGCTTCTGTTCTGGTCCAGCCATGCTCTCACACACCGGCCCCACTCGCCTGATCTCTGTGTCCACCGTCTTCCAGTCCTGCCTTGGGTTGGGCCCAGCCGTCCAGTCCTCCTCACCGGCGGTGAGGGTGCTATGCGAGGTCGGGAAGGGTGAAGCGGGCGGCAGGTCCTGCCAGGCTGCCCAGCTCCCACTGCCTGGCCCTTTCCCTGGGAAAGACGGCTCCTTCCAGTGGAGAAGGCACCCAGCCATCGTGGTGGCTCACTGTGGCTCTGAATTTTTCTGTCAAATATATATATATATATATATATATATATATATATATATATACATATATGACAAACATTTGCTTGTGTGTATATAGCTTTTGAGACGGGGTCTTGCTATGTAGCCCAGGCTGACCTTGAGCTCTCAGCAAATGCCTGCCTCAGCCTCCC
Source organism: Dinomys branickii (assembly GCA_004027595.1). Taxonomy (NCBI): domain Eukaryota; kingdom Metazoa; phylum Chordata; class Mammalia; order Rodentia; family Dinomyidae; genus Dinomys; species Dinomys branickii. The sequence goes on along the minus strand of PVLD010011981.1, from coordinate 25,274 downwards.
AAATACTGGGATTAAGGCATGAGCTACAATACCTGATTATATATTTGTTTGTTTGCTTTGGTACTGGAGACTGGGCCCAGGACTTCCCCCTGAGCTACATTCCCAGCTATTTTTCATAGGATCTCACTATGTTGCTAAATTGACCAGGCTGAGCTCAAATTTGCAATCCTCCTGCCTCAGCCTCCCAGAGTGCTGGGATTATAGGCCTGTCTTCCCATGCCTGGCTTATATTTTTGCTCCAGTCACCCTAGGAATTGTGTGCGTGTGCATATGTGTGCGCACGCACGTGTGCACCCCGTGCACACACTCTAAATCTGTCTGCCCGCAATTAAATTGAACTTTCTTTCATTGGTTTTGTAACAAAATTCCCAACGGTCTGCACTAGCGCCAATTGCGGTCCCCTCTCCAATCCCACACTGTCGCTTTGTGCAGGCTGTGGACTCAGCAGCTTCAGTGCGTGGCCAGACACCTTGAATATTAGGTCTCTGTACTTTGGTCCCTGTTGGAATTCATGGTCTCGGGACAAAGGCTACTCCTTCGGGAGTGGAGTCCTTCCTAGCTCAAGGGAGCGGCAGGGAATTTGAGCGGAGTGTGGGGAATAACAGCTCTGGTTGTGCTCCCGGCCCGCGGCGGTTCCCTCTGGTCGCACAGGCGCACAGAAGCCCCTGCAGCACCATCCTCGGCCCCTGTCCACCTGTGGTCACCACTGGCCTCTGCAGATGCTCAGCCCGGCCCCTGTAATCCCGGAAAGTCCTGCTTCCTTCCCAACGCGCTGGTCAGGGCCCTCGTGACCCTGTGGCCTCAGCGCCTCCTGCCTCGCTTGTCCTTATCTGCAGTGGGTCCCTCGCGGGGATACTGGCCGCCAGATACCTGCACTGCCCTGGTGGGCAGCCACTGTCCACTGCGCTCGGCCTGCCTCTTCACTCCACCTACCCCGCCTGCGAGGGTGGCTGTTTTTAATCTGCTTGTGAAGCTGAAATTCTTCTGTGATCCAGAGGTCCCATAGATCACGTGAAAGCCAGGATGTCAGCGGGAGGCTGGGCCGCCCCAGCACCGGACCCAAGGCCAGCTCCACGCTTCCAGCCCTTCTGCCTGAGACGGGCAGTGTTCAGAGGAGCTATTTGTTATGCAGTCCTTACAGGACTTAAAATAAAAACAAAAATGTTTTTGTCAGTACCAGAGATGGAACCCAGGGTCTTTGCACTGAGCTACAATCCTCAGCCATTTTTTTTTTTTTTTTTGCTTTTGAGATGGGGTGGGTCTAACTAAGCTGGTAAGTCATGGTCTCTGGTGTGCAGAACTGGTGATCCTCCTGCCTCAGCCTCCCAGGATTACAGTTGTACACCACCGTACCTGGCTCTGTGTGATGTATTTTTATGACATATTTAATGCATCATTGCTGTTCACAACCGCTCATCTTCCTTTCCTCTTTCAGACCTGGACACCGGAGCCTGTAATTGTTTCTTCCAGCACTGAGGGTCAAACCCAGGGCCCTGTGTGTGCTAGACAAGCACTGTACCTGTGAGCTACATCCCAGCCCTATGATTGTCTCTTTGGTTTGTTTGTTGAGATGGGGTCTTGGGCTGTCATTGTGTTACCCAGGCTGGTCTCAAACTCCTGATCTCAGCTCATCCTCCTGCCTCAGCCTTCCACTTCACTGGGATGACAGGTATACACAGCACACCCAGCTGCCATGGGCTCTGGATGAGGTCTGTGCTGCCTGAAGTCTGGGGGAGGATGGGGCTCCCTGCGGCTGTGTGCGCTGCTTGCCTGCCTTCGAGAGCCTTGGGGAGCTGCTGGTCCCGCCCTGCAGTGAGAGCAGACTGGGGCTGTCAAGGCTGAGGCTGCCCAAGGCCGCACCAGGCCAAGGGAGAGCCAAGGCCAGGCTCAGGCCCTGCGCCCTCCCACTCTTCCTGCTCGTTCTCAGAAAGCCCTTGGGCTTATGCCTGTATTAACACATTTTTTTTTTCTTTTCTCCCGGTACCGGGGATTGAACTCAGGACCTTGCGCTTGCCAGGCAAGCGCTTATGCCACTGAGCTATACCCCCAGCCTATGCCTGTATTAAGAGCTTACATCTACATTTATCTTACATCCAGGATTTGTGCACATGACAAAGGTGACCTTTGCATCTCTTTCTTGCAATACATTTCCCTCAAATCTTTTTTTGTTTGTTGTTTTTGAAACAGGGTCTCTGTATGTTCCCCAGGCTGGCCTTGAACTTGCAGTGATCCTCCTGCCTCAGCCTCCCAAGAGCTGGATTTACAGGTGTGTGCCACCATACCTGGCTTCCTCGAATCTTATATTCTTCATAGTTTGTCTGAAATGACCTTGTCATGTTGCCCATCATTTTTTGCTGTTTTTGGGTTTTTCAAGACAGGCTCTCACTGTGTAATCCAGGCTGGCCTTGAACTCCTGGTGATTTACCTGCCTCAGTGTTCCAAGTGCTGGGAATACAGATGAGCAGCAACCTGCCTAGCCACAGGGCCCATCTTGACGTTCCTCTCTGTGGGGTGAAAGCCACAGAGTCCCAGGAAATCCCTGAAGATCTCACCCAGACAGGACAACTCCCTCTGCACACAGCCCCCAGGGCTGCCTGTAGAAATGGGCATCAATTATTGGCCACTGGCACCTTCCATGTTCCACAGGAAAGGATCCCAAGGAAGCACGAGCACAATCCCTGCCTTTTATACCTGTGTTGTGGGGTGCGGGATGGGCAGGCCTGGCACAGAGGGAGGAGGGAAGCACTGCAGAAGGCCTGAGGCTCAACTCACTTCCTGGGCAGGCGACGTGGCCCCTGGCCCTGCTCAGGGGAGGGAGGGGCCGGTGTCTGCACTGGCATGGTTGGGAGCAGGATGGAGCCCATTTCCTGGGGCCTTGGCCAGGGCTTGGAGCAGGGTCAGCTAGGCCAGGGCAGGAGCCTGCAAGCAGCTCCAGAGAACTGTAGTCTCCCTGGCCCATTCGGCTCCTTGGGCCTCCTCCGTAGAGGCTGAGATTCAAAACTGTGGGAGCCAAGAAATGGCCACGGGAGTGGGAGCCCCAGAGTGCTGAAGAGACCTGCACTGGACCTAGCCAAAACAGGCCCTTACCTGGGCGGTTTTCCACCTCAGCCTGGTGCCGCCTGTGCCTGCTGTTTGGGAGGCACACCTGCTCATCTCTTGAGCTGGCCACCTGCTCAGAAGGATGGAGCACAGGGGAGAGGTTGGGCCAGAGAACAGTCCCTGCCAAAGGAAAAGCCCCACCAGCCACAGCAGGGAGCCCTGGTCTCACCTGTAATCCCCAAGCTCTGGGAGGCGGAGGCAGAAGGATCATCAGTTCAAGCACACTCCGGGCAATTTAGTGATTTAGGGAAAGCCTGTCTCAGAACAAAACGGTTTCCGGGTACGGTGGCATGTGCCTATAATCCCACCCCTTGGGAGGCTGAGGCAGGAGGATCACAAGCTTGAGGCCTGCCTAGTGAGTTCAAGGCCAGAATGGACTACATTCTCAAAAAACAAACAGTAAACTCCCAAAACATTGATGTAGATCAGTGTGTAGGCCCTAGCACTGAAGGAGGGAAGGAAGCAAGGAAGGAAGGAAGGAATCATGCAAGGCCAAGAGGGGGAGAGCAGGACCCCTTGTGGTTTCTTCGTGACCTCCAGTCTGGGCCCTTATCTGCCCCCCCAGAGCCCTCATCAGGCAGAGCCGCCAGCCCTGTCCACGTGGCTGCCTCGTAACCCTCACAGCACCCCTCGGAGACAGCTCCTGACATTACCCACACTTTTCTGTTCAGACAACAGCAGAGAGACGTGAAGCAGCTTGCCCAAGCCACACAGCTGTGACCCCGTCTGTCCCAGTCCCTGTGCCTCCGGTGCCTGCCTGGCCCTGGAGTGTGCTGGCGTCACCCTCTCCCCTCCTGCCACGCCACTAAGCAGCTCCGTGAGTATTCATGCTCCCAGGAAACTTCCTCCTGTGAAGTCTGTGCAGAAGAGCACGTGGGAGATTTTGTGGGGAGGAGGGGCGCCTGGGCTTCTCTTCCCCTGAGGGGCATCTCCAAGCTGAGCTGCACAGGGCTTCCGCAGCATCACCTGAGAGGCAGCTGCCAGAGCCGGGTGGAGGCGGCCTCTGGAATTTGGAAGAGAAGCCTGTGGTTTCTTCCTGACCTCCAAACAGCCTTATCTGTCTGCCCTGATAGTGAGTGCATACACACGCACACACACTCACAAGCGCACATAGACACTCTCCCTCGATCCCCCCCGCCTGAGCCTCGCTGCCCTCCGCCTCCAGCCCTTTCCCCTCCCCATCTCGGCCTTGCTGTCCCCCACCTCTGGCCCCCGGAGTCCCTTCCCCCTCATCTCGGCTGCCCAGCTCGGCTAGGTCCAGCTCCCCTCTGCCTCTCTGCCCGGGGGCACATCCGGCCCTGCCCAGCCTCTGCATCTCCCGTGGTAAACCCTGTAGCTCCTTCCAGTCCACTCCACAGCCAGGAATCCCCGCACAGCATACTGCTCTCACGGGGGCTCACCAGGATATCTCACCAGGACGTCTCCGAAGACTGAGGAGGAGGCCCAGAAGTCACCTTGCTCCTCCCACAACACAGCTCTGGGAGGGGACTTGGATGGGACATCAGAGCTAAGTGGCCCTTGGGGGCTGAGGATGCCCATCAGCTAGTGGCGAGGGCAGGAGGGCACAGGCACAGGAAGGGCAGCCTGCAGAATGTCCCCTGTAAGGGCAGTGACCTAAGCCAGGAGGGGTAGCTGGCAAACATTCCCCTGAACAGGCCTGGAGGCCACCCAGATAGGGTCTATGTCAGGGCCGGCACAGCAGTGGAAAGGAAGGTGGCTGTCCCTCTATGTCAAAGTGATAGTCAATGGATGGCTGGACATGGTGGCGCATGCCTGTAATCTCAGCACTTGGGAGGCTGAGGCAGGAGGATCACCACAAGCTCAAGGCTAGTCTGGGCTATGTGGTGAGTTCAAGGCCAGGCTGAACAACATAGAGAGACCCTGTCTCAAAAAACCAAACCAAACCACAACATGACAACAAAAGCCTGAGGAGGTTTCCTGAGGTGAAGGTGCCTGGCTTGATTCAGGGTGACCGGCTGCGTGAGTTGCGGCTGCCCGACCGGATCTCTGCTAGTGCTGCCCCAGATGAGCACACACAGCATCCTTCTCTGCTTTCCCAAGAACGCCTCACACGAGTGGGAGAACCAGTTTCTCCTCCTGGCACAGCTAGAAATGGGGTGCCTGGAATTTGAACGCGGAAAGACGTCAGCCTGGAAACAGGCTACTGGAGCCAAAGAGCTATATATACAACTCGCAAGAAACCAGTAGAGAGCAGTTTCCGAGAGACGTGGCAGATAACATGCTCTGAGAAGGCTGGGGCCTGAACTTGACTTCCAAGTGCAGCAGGAGGCGGCACTGCAAGTGCCCAAGTGACGCGCTGTGACGAAACTCACTCGCTGGCGATAATACCAACCCTCGGGAGGCTGAGGCGGGAGGGCTGCTGGGAGTTCCCCACCTCAGATGTAGCCCTGGGGACATAGTGGGCTCAAGACCAGCCTAGGCCACATAGTGAAAGCCTGTCCCAGAACTTTTAGTGCTCACTGAGAGGAGGCAGTGATGCTGATCTTAGATGCAAGAGTGTAGGTCAGTGTAAGTTTCCCGCTTGCCGGCATTCGGGTCTCTGTGTTTGGGGGGAACAGACCGTGAAGGCAGGGGTAACACATCCTGCAAGGGGTCACGGAGGAAGAGGAAGGGGAGCTCGAGGGGAGGGCCCGGTGCGGGCGAGGCTGTGAGGCCAGCGCTGTGGTGCAGGGACCTGCACAGGTGCAGCGGGGACACTGAGGAGCCTGGTGCTGGGGCCGGGCGCGGTCGGGACGCGTGCCTACACGGAAGGAAATGGCCCGACCCGGGCGAGGGTATGGCTGGAGAGCAGGTGGAAAGCCTGGGCGGGGCAGCGGCGACGGGGGTGGCAGAGGATCCGGGCGGCAGGCGGGCTGAGGAGAGCCAAGCAGCCTCTGAGGATGCGAGAGGCTGCAGGTTGGGGGATGGGGAGGCCGCGGTCTGCACAGGAACACATCGGTGGTGTGGATGGCCGGCTTAGGAGACGGAGCCAGAGGGAAGCACACATCCAGCGCCTCGCCATTGCCCCCCAAACCTCTCTGTATCCAGGAAAAACATTTAACCAACGGCATGGCGCACATGCCTGTCATCCCAGAATGCAGGAGGCTGAGGTAGAAGGATCCCATGAATTTGCAGCCAGCCTGGGCTACATAGTGAGACCCTGTCTTGAAAAAACCACAAAACAAACAAACAAAAGCCTTTAACACCCATGCAGCTCAAGAACTGGGAATCAGCATTGCCCAACCTTGTCCCGTAGTCCACGGATCCTGTGGCAGCGCACTGCTCATAGGAGTGCAACCCCCCGGGGCTCCAGGGCTGACTGCTCTTGAGGAATTAGGGACTGGGCCCAGCTGACTGCTCCGCAAGTCGAAGGACTGCTTGGCGACTCTGCTGCTCTCCCCAGATGGAGAGACAGAAAAGACACAGAAACCTTCTCCTTTATTTTCATGGAGAAACTTAGGGACTCCTGTTCCATGGGATATAATGTGGGAAATTGTGTGTGTGTGTGTGTGTGTATGTGTGTGTGTGTGTGTGTTTAAGACAGGATCTCACTGTGTAGCCCAGGCTGGTCTTGAACCTGTGGCAACTTTCCTGCCTCAGCCTCCCCATGGCTGGGATGACAGGTGCCTGCCATCATGCCTGGCTTAGTTAGAGAACTGTCGACCCAGGAATTAAGATTGAAACAGGATAACAGAGAGAGGCCGGGGAGGGTGAAGAAGAACCTGCCAATTAAAACCTGCAGTTCTGCAGGAAAAGCCGGAAGTCTGAGAACCAGTTCACCAGAGAGAACCTTATCTAACCTAGAGACTTCCTGAGCGCCACCTGGAAGGTGGGTCCTGCTTTGCCCGGGAGTGAGGGATGGTAACACAGCCAGCATCCGGGCACGCGGTGACCCCAGCCTGGTGCTGTGGGACAACACTTGGAGAGCAGGTGGAAAGCCCGGAACTGCGTGCACCCAGCAAGTGTCCCCAGCTGCCCTGCGGATTGGGGCTGCCCGGTCTGACCCTGTGCCTCGGACCTCCCCACCGAGCTGCTAGACTACCTTGACCCACGCGCACCTCCCAAGCCTTGCGAGCCCCAAGCTAGCTCTTCTCTGACTCTTGCTTCTCCTGTTACGTTTCCACAAGTGTGGAAGTGATTGGTACAGCTGTGGAAAATGGAGAACGATGGAAAAGCAGGAACTTGCAACAGTACCACGCATCAAGGACTCAGGCTGCCGGGACGTTCCTTTCCCTCTGTCTCTGTATCCAGGTTTTTATCATATTTTGGGTCAGACTCTACAATAGCTTTGTATCTTATTTATTCCTCTCCTGCAGCTGATAGTACTCCACTACATCGCAATGCCTGGGTTTCTTTTCTCTTTCTTTTTTTTTTTTTTTTTTTTTTTGAGACAGGCTCTCACTATATAGCTCAGGCTGATCTTGAACTTATGGCCTTCCTCCTGCCTCTGCCTCCTGAGTGCTGGGATGACAGGCATGTGCCACCACGCCCAGCTGGAATAGCTGAGTTTCCAAGAAAAGTTACTTCGTAATGGCTAGGCATGGTACCGCACACCTCTGATCCCAGCACTCAGGAAGCTGAGGCAGGAGGATCATTGCAAGTTCAAGACCAGCGTGGGCTACAAAGTGAGCTCAAGGCCAGCCTCAACTGCATAGCAAGACACTGTGTCAAAGAGACAAAAAGAAAAAAATTACTTACAAGCCAGGGATGTAGCTCAGTGGCACAGTGCCTGCCTGGCAAGCACAGATTCTGAGTTCAATTCCCAGTACCAACAAAAAATAAATAAAAATTAAAAATTTCTTACAATGGGATCAGAGGTTAGAGACTAGAAAATTTTAGGGCAGGATGTAGCTCAGCAGTGCAGTACCTGCCTGGCAAGCTCAAAGTCCCGAGCTTGATCCTTGGTACCCACCAAAAAAACCAAAAACAAATAAGGACTAGAAAATTTTAGGCTCTCGATAAAAAAGCTATTTCCTTTTCTGCTGGAAGGTCTATCTTAGTTATTTCTTTACAGTCATGAGGGCACAGCTCTGAAAGTGAAACACTGTTGAAGAAACCCAACATTATATGGGTGAAAAGTCACTAATAAGAAGAAAGGAAGTAACTAATAAAAAAACAAAAAGAAGAAAGGAAGTAACATTGAAGTGTGTGTGATAGGGCTGGGGATACAGCTCAGTGGAATAAGCGCTTGCCTAGCAAGCGCAGGGTCCTGAGTTCGATCCCCAGTACCGCAAAAAAAAAAAGAAGTGTGTGTGATGGGCTTGAATAGTGTTAATTCCCCACGCATGAGAATGGACAGAGAAACTTTCTAAATTCAGGCAGCTACTCTCTGTAATATGTGCAGATCTCTGTGACAGGGTCTGGTGAAGGATACAGTTAGACGCCTCCTGCTTCCTCTACATTTGTAGATGGTTATGTATCCAAACTGCACCCAGGCTTTTAGTCACCAGAAGAGAACGAATAAGCCCCTCACATTAGGGCACAAATGAACTGTAATCATCCCTTCCCAGAGAAGCTTCTGGCGGGAATCTAAGTAACTCCCTTCTTCCTAAAATAAGAATCCTGCTGGGCATGGTGGTGCACGCCTATAATCACACCACTCCAGAGGCTGAGGCAGGAAGATTGCTCCAAGTTCAAAGCTAACCTGGGCTACACAGGGAGACCCTGTCCAAAAAAAAAAAAAGAGAAAAGAAGAAGAAAAGAAAGTATCTCTTCTACGAGCCATAGTAAATGATCATCTGTTTTTATTCTTGTTTATTTTGCGATATTGGGGATTGAACCTAGGGCCTTCGCACTGAGTTATATCCCCAGCCTTTAATATTTTTTTATTATTTTGAGACAGGATCGCACTAAGTGACTAAGTGGTCCAGGCTAAGTGTGAACTTGCCATCTCCTGCCTCAGCTGCCCAGAGGGCCAGAATTACAGGTGCATGTTCCCACACTCAGTTGATTACTGTGTGTGTTTTACCGTAACACTTATGTGAGAGGGAGGCCCTGTTACACCAGAGTTACAACTCAGAGCTGGGTTTCTTGTTTTATTTTGGGACAGGGTCTCACTATGTAGTTCAGGCTGTTCTCAAACCTGAACAATCCTCCTGCCTCAGCCTCCTGAGTGCTGGGATTGCGGGCATGCCCTCTCATGCCTGGCCCCAGAGCTGGGTTTCCAGGGTTCTTCCCTGCACTAAAGCCAATGGTCTTGAGCTGCCCTTTTCCACTGCCTGCTTCTGCTCCAAGTCTAATTCTTAGTCACACAGCAGTGCTTTAAATCAAGACAGCTAATATGTTGCCATCTTTCCTGGGATCACCATTTTATCTTTGATGATATTACATAGCTCTCAGATGCTTCTAGAAACTCAGAATGATTTTAGAATTACATAAAACAGAAGAGTTAAATGAGATGACTTTGATCAGAGCAAGAGCAAAGAAGGAGCCAGCCACGGAGACACGGACCTGCAACCCCAGCTCTTGGGAGACAGACAGGACGATCGCCGTGAGTTCAAGGCCAGCCTGGGCTACATAGCAAGACCCTGTCTCAGAAAACCAAAAACAAAGCCATGCATGGTGGCACACACCTGTGATCCCTGAGCTCTGGAGGTGGAGGAGGGAGGATTGCTGTGATTTCAAGGCCAGGCTGAACTACACAATGAGACTCTGTCTCAGAAAAACCAACAAAATTAAATATGAACAAGAAAGAATCCACACGGCTGCCCACAAAGGGTGCTATTCAAGACTTCCTGTCTTGCAAATGCCGGGAAGCCTAACTCAGAGTAGTTTAGGTAAAACCAGTGAACAAGCTGGGCGTGGTGGCACACGCCTGTAATCCCAGCACTCCGGAAGCTGAGGAAGGAGGACCACTGTAAGCTTGAGGCCAGCCTGGGCTTCAAAATGAGTTCAAGACCAAGAACTTGCTCAAAGGGAGGAACAACTTGTTGGGATGAGGGAAAGGAGAAAAAGACAGAAGGGAGAATTGTGCTGTTGTGTCTATTTATTGAAAATAATAATCTGTGTTCATGTATATACACTTCGAAGATATCAATAGGTAAAGCAACAACCACTGTTGAGTCCATGTCACCTTGTCTGTAAATCAGCTTTGATTGTACTATTTCTTATGCTAATTTGTGTCTGTTTGTTAATATGTTTTTGTGCTTTTATTTCTTTAAAAAAAAAAGAAAGAAAATAATAGTTAATGCTTCTTTTTTTTTTCCACCAACTTTGCATGCTTATATCTGGGAATCTGAACAACTAATTCGAAGACAACAATAGGCAATGTAACCACCATCGGTGAATTGCTACCATCTTGTTTGTTTTTTTTTTTTTTTTTGCGGTACTGGGGATCGAACTCAGGACCCTGCGCTTGCTAGGCAAGCGCTTATTCCACTGAGCTATATCCCCAGCCCCTACCATCTTGTTTGGTGAAGCTCTGCATCATTTCTAATATTCTTTCAAAATTATGTTTTATTCTCTTTCATGTTTGATCAGTCTTGCATTCTTACAGCTGGTAATCGGAGCAACTTTTCTGATGATAACAGCGTGTAATATAACAACCACTGTTAATTCTTATCGTTCTCTCTGGAAATCCTGTATCATTTTTGTTTTCGCTTTGTTTTTGTCTGTGTTGTTATTTTGCTGTCGTTTTTATGTTCTACTTTTTTTAAAAAAGGAACGAAGGCGTTACAAGGGACCAGTGTATCTTGGTTCAAGATCTCATTTTCTTTCTCTTTTTTTTCTTTTGTTAGTGTTTTCAGACAAGGTCTTGCCCTGTAGTTCAGGTAGGCATTGAATTCATTATGTAGCCCAGACTGGCCTCAAACTCATGGCCACCCTCCTGCCTGAGCCTCCCAAGAGCTGGAATTACAGGTACGCACCACTATGCCCGGCAACATCTCGGTTTCGTTGCATCACTCAGCAATCCAGTCTTCTACATCATCCTCAAATCTGGCTATGAATTTGATGACTCCTGAGCTGGGCGTGGTGGTGCACACCTGTAATCCCCAGCATTCAGGAGGCTGAGGCAGAAGAATCTCAAAGTGTTGAGCCTAGACTGTGAAATGTAGTGATTGAGACTCTGATTTAAAAAAAAGAGGGGGGTGGGCGGAGAAATAGCTCGGTGGCACAGAGCCTGCTTGGCAAGTGCAAGTTCCTTAGTTCAATTCCTAGCACCAAATAAATAGTTTAACGAAGAGCTGGGTTTGGTGCTGTACGCTTGTAATCCCAGCACTCAGGAGGCTGAGGCAGGAGGATCGCTGCGAGTTTGAGACCAGCCTGGGCTACATAGTAAGTATGTAGTCAAGACAGCCTAGGGCTGAATATAGCTCAGTGGAATAAGCGCTTGCCTAGCAAGCCGCAGGGTCCTGAGTTCGATCCCCAGTACCGCAAAAAAAAAAAAAAAAAAAAAAGACAGCCTGAAATCCATAGCAAGACCCTGTTCCAAAACGACATAAACAAAAAGTGCGTGCGGGCTGCGAGGGGAGGAGGGAGAGTGGCTTCCACAAGGCAGTGTGGGAGCCACTGTCCCAGCGGGAAGGGTGCACAGGGCGGTCCTGCCCCACCTTTGGACCCCCATTTCGGGACAGTGAGGCACGGCAGTCAGAGGTCACTGCCGCGAGGGGCAGAGGCTGCGTGAGCAACCCCAGAGCCGCTCTTCCTGCCGCATGCGCAGGGGTTCCAGGGTGACCCCGCGTGACCCAGTAGCCAACGCGAAGCCCATGGTGCAGATTCTTCGGAGGGTTGGATCCAGCTCGCTTGGGCCTGGGCTAGGACCACACCCTGGCTTGACCTCATAATAACCTGCATCTGCGTAGCCTGGTGCTACCCTCTCCCCTGGGCTGTGCCTCCTCTGAAGCAGCCTCGGCTTCGTCCATCTGAGGACAAGAGCACGACCCTGTGACGTCGCAGCTCCAGCCACGGAACAAGCTTGGACAGAGCACTGGTTTTGTCTTGGTGTTTCGAGAGAGTCTCACCGTGTAGTTCAGCTGGACTGGAACTTGCAGGGATCCTCCTGCCTCAGCCTCCTAGTGCTGGGATGACAGGCAGATGTGCACCACCAAGACCAGCCCTGACCTCTGCTTCCAGCCAGAGATGTAGGTCCCTTGGTCACTTGGGGCTCCTGTCCCCGTTACCAATCTGCAGTGTGATGCACATCTCTCCTGCCCGTGTCCTGAGGATGTGAAATACGGCCCCCAGCAGAACTCAGAAAGTGAAGTCTGTCCCTCGCGGCAGCAGAACTAGCTCCTGTCCCCACAGGGATGTTCGTCTGTGTGCCGAGTGCTCACCAGCTGGTCTGGCCCAGAGCCCAGGTGACACCTGGAGGACGGGTCAGTCTGAAGCAGGTGCGGGAAGGGCCTGCTAGCTTGGGGTATGGCTGTGGGGCCACCTAAGAGGCCACAGTGCAGGGGAAGGTTCTTGGGGGAGGAAGGAGGAATTAAACTGGTAAAGAGAGCCCAGCGCAGTGGCACAGCCCTGTAATCCCAGTCCTCAGGAGGCTGAGACAGGAGGCTCCCTGTGAGTTCCAGGCCAGACTGGGCTACATAGTTCAAGACCAGCCTGAACTACATAGTTAGACTCTGTCTCCAAAACAGAACAAATGCCCAACAGTCAGAGGGCGGCCCATGCCTGGGCCCTGGGGGAGGGGACCGCTTGCCTGGCCTCAGCGGCAGGATGTCAGCTGCACCTCTGTCTCCACCTGCCATGCAGAAAGGCAGGAAGGGACCGGAGAAAGCAGGGTCCATCTACGTGGCTCTGTGGACGAGGGTACAGCTCCCAGCAGCCACCCCCCGCCCCACACATTGGGAAAGACGGGGAAGCGCTTACTAGTTAACGGCACGTGGGACAAAACTCCAGAGACTCAGACTGTGCGAGAGACCTGAGTCTGAGTGAGTGATGTCAGCAGGCGGCACTCAGGAAGGGCCAGGTTTTACGGGGCTTGAGAACAGGGTCTGTCCTTGCAAGGAATCTGGGTGGAATGCATGGGGTCAGAGTTCGTGGGGTGGTCGGGCAGTTGTGTTGACACTGGTGGGCATTCTGGCGCCTGGGAGACTGTGGGTCCAGGCCCCCATTCCTTTATGGCCCCCACCGCTTGTTTGCGGAGAGCAGCCTGGGTTCCTGCGGTGTGTACAGGGCAGCGGGAAGGTCTCTTGGGTCAGCCTGGCAGTGTCGGGGTCAGATACACCGAGTGTGGGAGCCCCGAAGTGGAAGAGGGAATTCTACCCAACAATATTAAGAGCGGCCAGATGGATTGGACCACATGGACTCGGAATAGGAACAGCTCCTACAGACAGCAGGATTCCTGCAGGGGTGCCCCGGGAGCCCTCTTCGCCCAGGAAGTTTTACAGAGCGAAGTCAGGAGGGGTGGGCACAATGGGGGTCACTGCTACAAACAACCAATAAGATCGCCAGTGTAGTTGCTTAGGTCATGTTGAGCCAATAGGGACATGGGTGGATGGGTGATGTCATCACCCTTGGTGTACAATCTGTAGTCTTAGTCTTGATGGGAGAGGACAGCTGTCCCTAATGAGATAATGGTGTACAGCCTGGCATGGTGGCGCACGCCTGTAATCCTAGCACTTGGGAGGCTGAGGCAGGAGGATCGTTGAGAGTTCAAGACCAGCCTGGGCTACAAAGTGAGCTCAAGCCCAGCTTGAACTGTACAGCGAGACTGTCTTAGAAAGACCAAAAAAAAAAAAAAGGGAGATAACGGTGTGCTGACAGGGGAAATCTGAAAAGGGTGGTAACAATCTCAAGCTTCTGGTCATCTCTTGGGAAGTGTGTGGGTCTGGCCATTGTGACCCACTCCACAGCTGGGAGGCGTTCTCACCCTCTGCGCTGACGCCCTGGAGGCCCAGCCCTGTCTGCCTATGCTTTTGCTCTTCTCTTAGCTGCCTACAGTACAAGGGCTGTACTAGGCTGCACGCGCTCCTTCATCTCAGGCAACTGAAGGTGCAGGAGCTGGTGAGGCCTCTCTCAGGGGCAGCCCTGGGACGGTGGGCCTCCAGAGATCTCTACACCTGCCCACGGGTTTCCCCACAAAGCGCGGACCTGGTGCACAGCAGGAGGTGTGGTTCTGGCCTGCTGGAGAGCAGCACACCAGGCTGGGAGCTGGGCCACCCTGTGGAGAGACAGGAGGTTTCTGCCATAGCTGCAGGAAGACCAGGCATGGAAGAAGGAACAGAAGCAGCCAGGGCTGGAGACTGGCTGGGTAGGCGGAGGGGGTGGGCGCTAAAGTTAAAGAAGATTCGCAGGCAAGGACTCGGCCCTGACGTGGAGCAGATGCTTGGACTCTCTAGAAAGCCAATTTGGAGGAACAATTTTGTGGACACTCAGTCATCCTAAAAACCAGTGAAGATGTCCAGAGAACCGCACCTCCCTGAAGTTTCGCTTCTCTCTCCCTTCTCTCTCCTCTCCTGCCCCCGCAGGTTCCCCCCACACAAAGGAATCACCAATGAGCAGGGCAGAATCCAAGCTACTTGGGAGCCTGAGACAGGAAGATTGCAAGTCCTAGCCCAGCCTGGGCAATTTAGTGACTAATGAGGTCCTATTTCAAAATAAAAAATAAAGCTGGGTGTCGTGGTGCACGCCTGTAATCCCAGCACTTGGGAGGCTGAGGCAGGAGGATCATTGTGAATTCAAGGCCAGCCTGGGCTACAAAGTGAATGCAAGACCAGTCTGAATTGCACAGCGAAACCCTGTCTTAAAGAGATACAAAATAAATAAATAAAAATAAAAAAGTGCTGGGTAAAGCTCCATGCAAAGGCCCTGGGCACAGTCCTCAGCAGGAAAAAAAAGTCCGAGATACAGCTCTGTAGTAGAGCACTTGCCAGGTGTACACAAGGCCCCAGGTTCACTGGGCTGTGGGGGGGTATGCCTGTGCTCCCAGGCTGAGGCAGGAATTGTCCTCGGTTTGAGGCCAGCCTGGATTCATGAGGCGTTAAAGGTCCGCCTGGAAAATGTAACATGATGCTGTCTCAAAATACAACTCTTGGAAATAACTGAAATGCTCATCAACTGGTGAATAGACAAAGATGTGGGTTTTTTTAAAATATAGTGGAGTACTACTCTGCCATAAAGAAGGATATGCTTGAGCCATTTCTAGGTAAATGGATGCACATTGAGTCCATACTCTTTTTTTTTTTTTTTGTCTCTTTTGAGGAAGGGTCTCACGATGCAGTTCAGGCTGGCCTTGAGCTCACTTTGTAGCCCAGGCTGGTCTCGAACTTGCAACCATCCTCCTGCCTCAGCCTGCTGAGTGCTGAGATTACAGGCGTGCGCCACCATACCTGGCATGAGTCCATACTCTTAAGTGAAATAAATCAGACATAGTGTGTGAATCCTGCGTTGTTTTTCTCTGGTGTGAGAAACTGAAAGTGCTCCTTTCCCACGTTAGAGACCTGCAGTTCCCCTCCAGCGGTAATGGACGGAGAGTAACAAGGGTTCCTATGCCCAGTCACGCCCGCTAAGCTGGTGAGCTCCCGGGAATGGTCCTGCCAGAGCCAGCAAGGGAATGCTTTTTTCTTTGTTTGTTTTGATTTTTTGAAACAGGGTCTTGCTCCGTACTTCAGGTTAGCCTTGAACTCACTATGTAGCCCAGGCTGGCCTCAAACTGGCGGTGATCCTCCTGTCTCAGCCTTTTCTTCCCTTGCACATTGGAATGAGGGCGGCTTCAGTTCAGGCTGAGCCTCCAAAATGACAAGCAGAGCTCAGGAGACACTCAGGGCCCGCAGTGACCTTCACTGTAACCCTAACCCTGCCGCCTTCATCCGTCGCTGCCCCTGGGAAGAGGCTGCTGCGGCCCTTGGTAGGCAGAGGTCAGAAGAGATTTTTCCTTTTTTTGACTCTGGGGATCAAATTTGGAGCCACATACATGCAAGACAAACATTCCCCAGTGAACTACATCCCGAGCTCAGAAAGACTTTTCTACGGCTCTGTGAAATGACACAGCAGCACACTTGCACACTTTGTTTCGGCTTTTTTGAGAGAGTCTCACTATGTAACCCAGGCTGGCCTTGAACACACAGCGATCCTGCTGCCTCATCCTCCCGAGAGCTGGGATTAAGGGCGTGCAGCACCACACCCAGTTCTACACTGGGTGTTCCCAGTGTAGAACTATCCCAGTTCCTAGAGATAATTGTTCAGAGAATTTGTTTTTTTGTTTGTTGTTTTTGAGACAGGGTCTCTGCTATGCAGTTCAGGCCGGCCTTGAGCTCACTTTATAGCCCAGGCTGTTCTTGAACTCACAACAGTCCTCCTGCCTCAGCTTCCAGAGTGCTGGGATTACAGGAGTGTGCCACCACACCTGGTTGAATTTGGTTTTTGAGTCCTGCTACAGCAAGGTAAGGTGACTGGATGATTAATTATATGGTGAACCCTGAAGTACAGTAGTTCTCTGCCTGGGGAACGGGGCTTTTCTGTCAGAAACCGGCTGTGGCCGGAGGAAAGACCGCATGTTAGCAAATGGTGCTGGGAAAACCGGCCGTACACATGGGAAAGATCGGATCTAGACCCCCTTTCACCCCTGTGTATGTGCTAAACTAAAGGGGTCGAAGATCTATATGTTAAACAGAAACAATCTGTTGGAATATAAATTAGGTAAAATTCTTGAAGACATAGGCATAGACCAGGACTTTCTGAGCAGAATCCCAGTTGCACAAGAAATCGTAACAAGAGTCGCCAAATGGGATCTTATCATATTAAAAACTTTCTGCACAGCAAAGGGAACAACCAATGGTGTGAAGAGACAGCCTAGAGAATGGGAAACAATTTTACCAGCTATTTCTTGAACAGAGGAATAATATCTAGAATATAAAAGGAACTAAAAAAAAAAATTAGGTCCCAAATAAAAGACCTAATTGTTTATTTAATTTTTTGAGATAGTCTTACCATATAGTCCAGGCTGACCTTGAACTCACTGATTCTCCTGCGTCAGCCTCCTGGATTCTGAGATTACAGGCATGTGCCACCATTCTCAGCTTTATTTATTTATTTTTCATTCTCATCTTTAAAACCCAATTTAAAAAAGAAATGGGTGAGTGAAATGAACAGGCACTGCTCAGAAGTACAAGGGGCAATAACTGCATGAAAAAATGTTCAGCATGTCTGATCATTAGACAAATGCAAATTAAAATGACACTGAGATTTTGTCTTAACCCAGAAAGGACAGCCATGATCAAGAAATCAAATAATATCAAAAGCTGGCGAGGCTGGGTAGGAGGTGGAGAGGAATCTGTCTACATGGTTGGTGGGAACGTAAACTGGTACAACCACTATG
Source organism: Dinomys branickii (assembly GCA_004027595.1). Taxonomy (NCBI): domain Eukaryota; kingdom Metazoa; phylum Chordata; class Mammalia; order Rodentia; family Dinomyidae; genus Dinomys; species Dinomys branickii. Next base: position 7,915 of record PVLD010011981.1, on the reverse strand, counting down.
GAAATCAGCGTGGAGATTCCTCAAAACACTAAAACTAGAAATTCCATCCCGCCCAGCTGCTCCCCATCTAAGTATTTTCCCGTGAGAGAGAGAAACAGCGTGTTGCAGTGATCCACACACACCCACGGTTATAGCAGCGCAGCTCCCCAAAGCTCAGTCTTGGAAGCGGCCTGTACGTCATCGATGGGTGAACAGGTAGAGAAAATACGCTGTTCACACACCGTGCAGTAAAACTCGGCCCTATGAGAGCATAAACCTGAGTCATTTGTAGGAAGGCAGATGGACCTTGAGACTGTAATGTCCAGTGAAATGGATCAGACACAGCTTAAATATCCCACTCAAAATACACATAGGAGCAAAATAAAAGGGAACAGGACACAGGCAGACAGAGCTTTGGTAAAGGGAAGGGGACCAAGGGGCTGCGGAGAAAATAATTAGGGTGTGTCCTGAACGCGCGGGGGGGGGGGGGGGGGGGGGACGGACTGCACTGCAGATGTGTACTAATGAAGGTGCTACTACTAATACATGGCAGCTTACACCTTCCTTGGATACTTGAGGTTTCAAAGTATCCAAGACTAGCTGGGCGTGGTGGCACACACTTGTAATCCCAGCCCTCAGGAGGCTGAGGCAGGAGGATCGTCATGAGTTCGAGACCAGCCTGAGCTACAAAGTGAGCTCAAGGTCAGCCTGAACTGCATACCGGCACCCTGCCTCAGAAAGACAAAAGAAAGTATCCAAGACATAGTTTAATGTGATAGTGAGCATCTCTAGTCTGCAACTAGACTTCCTTCAGTCTTAGGTTGTACTGGTCCTGAATGTTTTATATACATACGTATTTTTTCTTTTTAGAAAATTTGGTAATAAAATTTTTCTTCTCAAAGAAAGTAAAAACAAACCCATGAACCAGGCTTGGTGATGCATGCCTGTATTCCCAGCACCCTGGAGGCTGAGGCAGGAGGGTAGCCATGAGTTCTTTTCTGTTGCCTTTGTTGGAGACAGGGTCTCACTTTGCAGTTCAGGCTGGCCTTGAGGTCATTTTGTAGCCCAGGCTGGTGTTGAATTTGCAGTAGTCCTCCTGCCTCAGCCTCTGGGTGCTGGGATTATAGGCATGCGCAACCACACCCAGCTCATAGCCAGGAGCTCGAGGTCAGCCAAGGCCACCTAATGAGACCCTGTCTCAAAGAATTAAAATTTTATTTATTTATTTATTTATTTAACTTTTAATTTTGAGACAGGGTCTTGCTATGCAGTTCAGGCTGCTTTGAGCTCACTTTGTAGCCCAGGCTGATCTTGAACTCACAATAATCCTCCTGCCAGAGCTTCCCAAGTGCTGGGATTACAGGCTTGTGCCACCAGGCCCAGCAAAAAAATAAAATTTTAAATTTAGATTTTAAATTAAAAAAGAAACTACTCAAAAAAGAAAATAGAACATTATGTTGATAAAGAAAATTTTAAAAGCCTCAGCAGGAGCTGCTGTCTCCTGGAGTCCCCAGGACCCACGGGGGACCCACTCGGGACTGCTGGTGGCCTCGCAATCTCCCTCCCCACCATGTTGAGCGTGTTTCCGCCTCCCATGGGCTCCCGGGTGCAGAAGGCCAGGCTGAAGGGTGCAGACCTCCCCCTGCGTCTGTCAACAGGGCTGTTCACATTCCTTTGGCCTGTGAGGCATGGCGAGAATCTCGATCCCCAGCAGGGTTCTGGCTGGAAGTAGGTGGAAGTTACGCTCCCTTCTTTGGGGAGGCCTTGTGAGTTGCCCGGGGTCTCGGGGATGTGCTGTCTGTCCGGGTCACAGCGCTCGCGGAGTCCGTGTGCGCGCGGGGGCGGGGATTACGCCTGGCTGCCCTGGTGACTGGGTGGCCGGTGCTGTGCCATTAGCAGCTCTTCCTACAGACCACGGCCTTTGTGACCCTGATCCCCCACCTGTCTTCTCTGGGTCCCAGTGAGACAACGTTGGGTGGCCGTACCAGATAGAAGTTTTTTTGGAAACTAGAGGACTCTCGGTGGTTTTTTTGTTCTTTTTTTTTTTTTTTAGTTTTTTTGTTTGTTTGATACAGAGTCTCGCTGTGTAGGGCAGGCTGGCCACGTATGCACTATGCCATTCAAACTTCTGTCAATCCTCCTGCCTCAGCCTTCTTATTATTTTTTTGTTTTTTGAGACAGTGTCTCGCTCTTTAGTTCAGGCTGGCCTTGAGCTCACTTTGTAGCCCAGGCTGGCCTCGAACTCATAATTATCCTCCTGCCTCAGCCTCCAGAGTGCTGGGATTACAGGCTTGTGCCACCACACCCGGCTACCTCAGCCTTTCGAGTGCGCGTTGCCAGAACTCCGGAGTTTAGCAGAGTATCTCTCCAGTAAAGGAGCATGAACGCTGTTTCCTCCTTGAAGCTCCAGAGACGCCAGGAGTGAGTAGCTTGGAGGAGGCATCCCTGGCGTCCCAGTGAGGGAGGAAACAGGCCTGGGGCAGGAAGGACCTCCTCAGCCTAGGCCTCTCCTGATCCATGATCGCTGCTCCCACTCGAGCGCTGCGCGCCTCTGGGCTGACACATTCCAGTGTGTACCGTGAGGCTCATACTGAGGATTTACTTGCTCTTGGCAGTGCCCCGGAGGGAGCCTCTTCCCATATGGATGTGGGCTCCAGGAGCCGTGTCTGCCTAGTCACCCCACCTTCTGCAACTAGGGCAGGCTCCCACCTGTAGGGTGCTCGTTAAGCATTCGTTGGTCAAAGAAGGGAACAGCACCATTCTCCAGCCAGTTTCTTCCTGGGAAGGAAGTTTATGCTATTTCCTCCAGTCCTGCTGTTTATTAAATAATATAGACATTAGGCATAGTGGCACACACCTGGAATCCCAGTGCTTGGGAGGCTGAGGCAGGAGGATCGCCAGAAATCTGAGGCCAGCCTGAGCTACTTTGTCTCAAAAAACCAACACCAAACAAAAGAAGTGCTGGGAATATAACTCAGTGCAAAGGCCCTGGGTTCAGTGCCAAGCACTGGGAAAGGAAAAGAAAAGAAAAAGGAAAAGAAAACATTAGCAAAGGGGCTCTGGATGTAGCTCAGCATAAGCACTTGCCTGACAGGCCTGAGGTCATGAGTTCGATTCCCAGCACAAAACAGAATTAACATTTTCCTCTTTGTACTACAAATATGTTATCTTAACTCATTGTCCTACAGATTGCTTCTTTTATGCAAAAATATATCCTTATGCAGTATCATCAATGTCCTCCCAGAACAATGCATAACAACATCCTCCCAGAACAAATCCAGCTTGTTCCTCCCTCACATCACCTTTGCCAGGACACAATTCACTGCATGGAATAAAATGTGCTCATTAAAAAACAGAAGGAAAGCAAGGACTTGAATACATGAGTGGATGGGGAAAACCACTTGAGTCTCGCACGAGTTTTGAAGTGAGATGTGTGATTGAAATTTAAGAAATGAATAACTGAGTTTTGTGCCATCCGCAGACGGAGAAGACCAGAAGGTCAGACCTGCCCTGGTGGCCTGGGCTGCATGCTATGGTGCTGGGCTATGGTGTTGTCCTGAAGAGTCCAGGAAGTTCTTTGTTTTCTTCTCCGCAAACCCCTGTAAGTACTCAATTCCTGTCTCTTTCCATCATTAGTTAGTTAATTATTCTGAGACAGAGTCTAGCCAGTTCAGGCTGGCTTTGAACTCACTATGTAGCCTAGGGCGGCCTGAAACTTGCAGAGATCCTCCTGCCTCAGACTCTTCAGTGCTGGGACTACAGGCCTGTGTACCACCACATCCAACTCCGTGTCTCATTTGTAGAGCAATTTTTTTTTTTTTTTGAGACAAAGTCTTGCTGTGTAGTTTAGGCTGAGCCTTGACCTCACTATGTAGCTCAGGTTGACTTCAAACTCAATGCATTCCTCCTGCCTCAGCCTCTGGAGTGCTGGGACTACAGGCTTAGTTCTGTGACCCCGCCTGGAAGAAGGGAGAGAAGCACCTTTCTGATGGCTGTAGGCTGGACGTTCCATGGATTCCACAGTTAATCCCAGATGCCCACCAGATGCTGGCGTGACGGCCCTCCTGCCTTCTGCTGGATTGAGAGGGTGAAGAGCCAAGGTTCAGGCCAGGGACTCCCCTCAGCGCATCCCCAGAGCTGCCCTCAGAGCTTGCTCCTGGCTCCATGCCATGGCCCCCAGGAAGCACTCTGGCCTGGTGTTGCCCTGACCTGTATGAGCTTGCCAGAAAGTTGGTTTGAGACAGGGTCTCATTATGCGATTCGGACCATCCTAGAACTCACTATGTAGCCCAGGCTGGCCTGGAAATTGAGGCAGCCTGCCTGCCTCAGCCTCCCAAATGCTGGGATCACAGACATGTGCCACCATGCCCCTCCAGAAAGTCTTGGATCTGAGAAATCTGCAGTGAGGGTCCAAAGAATGAGCCTGGGGGTGACTAGGGGTGAGGCCCACCCTGCAGAGGAGGGGAGGCTGGGGCCCCACCGGGACTTTGGTGAAAGTGAATGTGGCCTGGTATGTATGTGTGTGTTTGCATGCTCATGCGTGTGCAGTTCTGGGGTTTGGACCCAGGGCCTTTGCCCTGAGCTACATTCCCAGCCTTTGTTATTTATTGTCAAGAAGGGTCTTGCTAAATCACTAAATTGTCCAGCCTGGACTTGCTTCTGTGATCCTCCTGCTTCAGTCTTCCAGTGGGCTGGAACTGCAGGTGTGAGCCACTGTGCCCAGCACGGCCTTGTTTTGTGGCTGGTCCACTCCAGTGTTCTATTGATGGTAGTTGGTCTTTTATTCTTTAAAGCCTAATTTTCTTTCTTTGTCTTTTTGTTTAGGCTGGCTTTGAGCTCACCTTGTAGCACAAGCTGGTCTCGAACTCACAATGATCCTCCTGCCTCAGCCTTCTGAGTGCTGGGATTACAGGCATGTGTCACCATGCCCGGCTCTAAAGCCTAAATTCAAATAAAAACTTTCTGTTGGGGATTGAACATGTTGTGTGTCCCCATGGTAGGCAGGTGTTACATCCCAGATTTTTCTTCTGTGGGTCTTACTGTGTTTCCCTAGCTGGTCTCTGACCCCTGGGCTCAAGCAATCTTTCTGCTCGGCCTTCTCAGTGACCGGAATGATAGGCCTACACCACTTAGTTCAGCTATGTGGCATCTGGTTTTATAGGTAATGACTCTCAGAGGACGCAGTGCCACAGTGCAGTGAGTTGCTGGGACAGGCGCCCTGGGGAGAAGCTGCCGGCAGATGGCAGATACAAGCAAGGCCCTGGGGGTCTGTGAAGGGACCCGAGCCTGGAGCTCACCCCTCTGAGTCCTGGCACTCTGGGCACCTTCCAGAACTTCCCAGAGGCCAGGGCTCAGATCCCAAATCAGCCCAGCCTCTCGGAGGGAGGAGCAGAACAGCCTCCCATGCCAGGACTCTAGTGCGCCCCAGGCCACCTGCACTGTGGCTGGCTGTCCCCGAGGCTAGCGTCCGACCTGGGACTCCTGCTCTTGCTGTGCACCCTCATGTTTAGCCATAGACAGGAGTCTTCAGGCAGAGCTGTGTCCCTGACCAGTCCAGCGGGGGCTCACCCTGTGTGGGGCAAAGCCAGCACAGCCAAATGGGCCTGGTGCTTGGCAGCCGCGTGTCAGGCACTGTGCAGAGCTCATTGATTGCTGTACCAGGCCCCTCGCCGCACAAATGAGTAGAGAGGTCTTCCCAGGCTAGAGCGCCTTGATGCCACCACTGGATTTCCAGCCAGCCAGCTCCTTCTTCCCTTTTGGGGGGTACTGGGTACTGAGCTCAGGGCCTTTGCACTCAACTGTGTCCCCAGCACTTTATTTTTTGAGACAGCGTCTCTATATTGCTCAGGCATTCCTTAAACTGGTGCTCCTCCTGCCTCAGCCTCCCTCAGTGCTGGGATTGCAGCGGCGTGCCCCTTGCTCTGCTCTGGCTGGCTGGATCTAGCGCCAGGGACTCTTAGTGTGACCACCTCTTTGTGGTTTTCCCAGAACTGTTGTGATTTTTAGGTCTGAAGTCCCACCCCCTAGCAAGGACAAACCAAAGGTCCTGGCCTAGGGCAGAGTGTGCGAGTCACCGGTCCCAGGCACGGAATTTCAGGGCTGCCAATATACTCAATAACTGAGAGAAACCATATTTAATAGAATAGTTAAAAGTAATGAAAGTGAATGGAAAAAAAAATCTATAAGTAAACTCAAATGCCACCATTTTCCCAGCATATTTTTTTGTTTGTTTTCATTTTTCAAGACAGGGGTCTAACTATGGAGTTCGATCTTGCCTTGAACTCACTATGTAGCCGAGGTTGCAGTGGTCCTCCTGCCTCAGCCTCCTGAGTGCTGGGATCACAGGCGGGCACCTCCACATCACACATAAATGTTAACTGGCACCTGCATACACCCACACTCACAGAAACACATTTTTAAAACTTTTTTTTTTTTTTTTTACAATGTGAACACGGAACCTGTGGCCTCACATAAGCCAGGCAAGTGCTCTGCCTCAAAGCCACATCCCCAGCCTCCTTCCCCTGTGAGAAACAGGCTACCACTGCTTCCTATTGTCTTTATTTTTTGGGCTTGTCATATAAGAGAAACCATGCGACACGTAAGCTCATGCTAAGCTCATGCATCTGATCCATTTCACTGGACATTACGGTCTCAAGGTCCATCTGCCTTCCCACAAATGACTGTTTTATCCTCCCGTAGGGCCAAGTTTTACTCCACGGTGTGTGAACTGCGTATTTTCTCTACCCGTTCATCCTTTGATGACATGTAGGCCACTTCCAAGACTGAGCTTTGGGGAGCTGCGCTGCTATAACCGTGGGTGTGTGTGGATCACTGCAACACGCTGTGTTTCTCTCTCACAGGAAAATACCTAGATGGGGAGCAGCTGGGCGGGATGGAATTTCTAGTTTTAGTGTTTTGAGGAATCTCCACGCTGATTTCCATAGCGGTTGTACCAGTTTACGTTCCCACCAACCATGTAGATGGGCTCCTGTCCACCTCCCACCCAGCCTCGCCAGCTTTTGATATTATTTTTTCTTTCTTTCTTTCTTTCTTTCTTTCTTTCTTTCTTTCTTTCTTTCTTTCTTTCTTTCTTTCTTTCTTTCTTCTCTCTCTCTCTCTCTCTCTCTCTCTCTCTCTCTCTCTCTCTCTCTCTCTCTCTCTCTCTTCTTTTCTTTTCTTTTTGAGACAGGGTCTCTCTGTACAGTTCAGGCTGGCCTTGAGCTCACTTTGTAGCCCAGGCTGGTCTGGAACCCACAACCATCCTCCTGCCTCAGCCTTCCAGTGCTGGGATTACAGGCGTGCACCACCGTACCTGGCACTTGATTTCTTGATGAAGGCCATTCTTTCTGCAGTAAGATGGAATCTCAGTGTTGAGGGTCTCACTCTGTAATTCAGGCCAGCCTTGAACTTACTATGTAGCCCAGGCTGGCCTCAACTTGCAGTGATTCTCCTGCCTCAGCAGGGATCACAGGCGTGTGCCACCACACCCAGCATATTTTTTCCTATGGCCAGAATCTGGTATCAAGTCACAGGGCACATCTGGCCCTTCTAAGTTTCAGCCAAATCACAGAGGATGAATGGAACAGTTCTTCTGTGAGTTCAGAAACCAGGAAAGGGAATTTTTGGTAGTGCTGAAAATGGAAGCAGGTCCATCTCCCTCACACTGAACTCCATGCCCACACTGTTTTTGCTGCTGTTTTTTTAAAGACAGGGCCTTACTTGCTTGCTCATGCTGGGCTCAAATTTGTGACCCTCCTGCCTCAGCTTCCCAGAGTGCTTGGATTCCAGGCCACCAAGCCTGGCTTTGAAGTAATTCTTCACTTAGGAAAATAAAATGAAATATCTTTCATTTTTTCAGACCAGAAAGTTAGTACTTTCTCCATGGAAGATGAAATGGTTTCTAATGAACCTCAAGAGTTTTCTTTTTTTTTTTTTT
>PVLD010011980.1:51792-62655 GCA_004027595.1 Dinomys branickii | reverse complement strand
AATAGTAGAACCATGTTAGCCCTCCTGCACATATGTATATTCGTGAATATTCCTCTATACATACATACATACATTTTTGTCTTTTTCTTTTCTCCTTTCCTTCGTCCCATCCGTTCTCTGTTTTTGAACAGATTTCCTTCATGACTTTTAGTTTATATTCCCACCCTCGGGTTCTTACACCAGTGATATAATACGTTGCTTAGGCTGGTTTTAAACTTGCAATTCTCCTGCCTCAGCCTCCTCAGTATCTGGGATTGTAGGTCATGCCAGTGTGCCCTGTGCTGGGCGTTATGTTTCCCCAGAGTCCCACAGAAAGTCAGGGCACCCATAAACATCGGCCTGAGAAGAGGCAGGAGACCAGAGGGAAGGAGGCGGGCAGCAGCAGACTAGGCCAGGCATGCGGTGCCAGCCTCAGCTCTGTCCCTGGAGTGGCTGGGCACACCCTGATAGCAGCCACAGGCCAAGCTGGGGGCCCCCTCCAGGGCCTCGGTGCAGGTCCGTCCTGGTTTCCTGGGCACTGAGGTCTTTTCTTACCCTTGTCAGGTCTACCTGGCCCTGAGGAGAGACCCCAGCCAGGCCAGCTCCTCGGCTCCACCAAAGGGCATTGCCCTTCCAGAGCCCACAGCAGTTGGCAGGGCCCTGGTATCCCTGATTTGGGGAGCACATGGGGCCCAGCCCCCCTCGATGGGCCCTGTCACAGTGACTCTTCGTCTCTTTAAAGTTAGCAGCACTTTGCATTCCTCAAATACAGCTGCATTTCTCCTAATGAAATATTCTCATTAACAACAATAGCTGGGACTCGTCAATCAGCTCGCGTGCTAACCGGGCAGCTGTTATGCACTGTCTTTAACCCACGTCACAACCTGGCTCCAGTGTCATAGGTGGGGACTCAGAAGCTCAGAGTCACTAAATTGTTCAGGCTGAGCAATCTTCCTGCCTCAGCCTCCCAGACTGCTGGGCTATCAATAGGGCACCAACATGCCTGGATCTTCTGGGATTTTTTTTTTCTTTTGGTCTCTTTCAGACAAGGTCTTGCCATGTAGTTCAGCCTGACCTTGAATTCACTTTGTAACCCAGGCTGGTCTCGGGCTTGCAACAATCCTCCTGCCTCAGCCTCTCAAGTACTAGGATTACAGGTATGTGCCACCACATCCAGCTTGGGAATTTTTGTGTTTGTTTTGTTTTTATTTATTTATTTATTTTTGAGATAGAGTCTTTTTATGTAGTTTAGGCTGACCTGGAGCCCCCTTTGTCATCCAGGCTAGCCTTGAACTTGTGGCGATTCTCCAGCCTCAGCCTCCAAAGTGTTCTCTTTTTTGGTGTGTTTTTGTATTGCTTCAACATGACTGGAATATCTCTCACTCAGTTGTAATGAAAGAGAAAATATTTCCTTTTACCTTTTGCATTTTGAATTCCCAAACAGGCTTTTAAGACTACATGCGGGAATACCAAGCATGTAGATTTGCAGTAGCCCAGAGTTTGAAGGGAAAGAGCCTGTGTTTGCTGTGTTGTCTAAATCTTGGCGTGACAGAAATCAAAGCCCCACATGTGAGTGCTTGTGGTGTATCCACCCGTGAGCCTCAGGGAAGGGCCAGCGGGTACAAAGCCCTGGAGCCCTGCCTGGAGAGGGGCAGTGGGGAAGGCCGGGACTGAGCACTGGTGGGCAGGCTGCACAGGAAGGTGGCACCAGTAGAGGACACTTGTCACTTGTGCCAAGGGGACAACTCAGGGAGCTCATTCATGCAAAGTCCTAAGCCTGTGTGGTGGGAGATTAGGGTGGGGCAAACCAGGCAACCAGCTGGCTGAGGGTGTCAGAGTCACAAAAACCCCACGTGCCTCACAGGTTGTGCAAGCCTGTTTCCCAAAACCAGAAAACACAGGGGCAACAGGACCCAAAGTGACCCCAGGCTCTCCCCCAGGCCCTAGGCAGATCAATCAGAGTGATATTCATGACCCTTTGTTGGCATCAGGTGCTGTTGATTCTTGGGCCTCTGGGGGCAGGGGCAGGCACGTGGGTCCTTATTTCAGCCCAGGTTCTGGCACAGGCTCGTGCTGGCTGCTGCTGGTCTGAGTCTTGCCACTGTGTCTTGCCCTGTCCAGAAGGCTCCTGCTCCTGGGATGGCAAGCCTTGAAGGTGCCACTTGGCCTCGGCCAGAAGCACAGCGCCTGCACTGGGAGTCTCGGGTGAGCTGCTAGAGGACAGGGGCCCACTTCCTCTCCCCACAGCCCCGGCCCGAGCCCAGCGCCACACAGCGATCTGATGGATAAAGAAGTCGGGGTGAAGAGGGTGGGAGCAAGGGAGGAGCGGGGGGACAGCTGGAGGCTGGAGCCCAACAGGACAGTCTGGCCCTCACTAACAGGGCTCAGGGATGTTCCTGGAGGGCTCCGAGCCTCGGCTAGCCCCACCCCAGTGGCTGGGGAAGGCAGTTTGGTCCGCAAGGGAGAGGCGCCTGGGTGCATTTATGGGGGGTGCACAGATCTGTGGAGTCTGTAGCCTCAGTCTCAGGGGAAGGGCTGTGGCCCTGTCTATGGGGGGGGCGGGACACGGCCTGTTGAAGGGACAGCTGCCCACTGTGGTGACCAGCAGCTGTGGAACCCTTTCGGAGAGACGGGTTTGTTCACAGGTGACCAGCCCCCCTCCCCAGGGTGTCTTTCAGGACCTCAGGGGTTTGCGGCTGGGTTGGCCTCCCAGAGCTGCTATCTTTATGAAAAGCACAATTTTAAAATCACGATCCTCCTTGTCTCCTTTCACCTGTCCATATTTTTTCCATCCCGCCTCAAGGGGCTGGGGAGTATTCCCTCCCACAGGGTGGGCCCAGAAGACAGTGAGGTGCAGCAGCCCGAGTCTACCCATCCCTCAGGTGCCGACGACGCTGGCTCCGGCACGTGCATTCCGCCACATCTCTCTCCCTGCCTCATCTCGCATCCTGGTCCAGGGGGAGCCAAGCCTAAGCCAGGGCAAAGCCAGGACCTGCATTGATTTCAGCCTGCGTCTTGGAGCCCAATGAGAACCTTGCATTTTAAGTGCCTGTGACCTGGGCTACCTTCTATTCCTGTGTGTGTTTCCCCTTGGTTCTTTCTTTGCCTAAGAAAACACACATGCTCTATAATGCCCGGGTGTGTGGCACAACTGGGAGAGCCTTGAGCTCAGGGCCGGGGGCTGCGCAGACCTCGGCCCCTGGGAGCAGGACCTGGGCATGGCCCCTGCGGGGTCCTCGAAGTTGCTCCTCTGACGGGGAGCTGTCCCCTATCTCCTGCAGACAGCACTGTTGCCAGGGTGTCCAGATCCTTGTCTGCAGAGCCTGCCTGGAGCTGAGGCCTTGTGGTCGTGGACACTGGATGCACCGCCAAGGTGGCCCAGACTTTATCTACCCTTCATGCTTTGTCTGGTAAATGCGCCCTGGTTCCAACCTTCCCCTCTAGGAACTTCTGTTTTCTCCATAAAATGAGGGTGGGCTTGGGATGGCTGAGCTCCTGGCCCTGCGGAGCACACAGATCTGCAGACCGCAGCTACTGGGCAGGAAGCTCCCCAGCCAGCGAGGGAGGAAGTTGCCCAGCCGGGAGTCGGCTCCCGCACCCTGGGCTCAGGCTGGGGGGGCAATTAGAAAGGGCTTTGATGAATAAGAAATGGGGCGGGATGAACAGCTCATCAGCACGGTCTGTCAGGAAAGCCTGCTCGGAACTGGGCTGCGGAGGCGCGACGGAAATCAAAGGGCTCCTCAGCCGCACCCCCCCCCCCCCCCCCCCCCCCCCCCCCCCCCCCCCCCCCGGTCTGGCCAGATCCCGGCAGCCCTGGGACTCCAGGCATGTGGAGAGAGCTTGCGGACAAGTACAGTGCCCGGTGCCGCCCAGGCGGGCCAGGTAAGTGCAGGGCACGGACTGTGCGGGCAGCTGGTCAGGGAGAGGAGGGGGAGGAGGCAGCGGTGGGCACGGGGAGCTGGCACAGCCCCTTCCAGGTGAGAGGTTGAGACCTGCTAGAGCAGCCCAGAGCAGTAGAGGAGCTCAAGGTGCCTGGGGCAGGTAGGAGCCTGTGGGGCATGGAGGCTGGGCCTGACAGCGGCCGCTCTGCCAGGGATGTGCCGGGAGGTAGGACACCTGGGGACATTAGAGCGGGCCTGTCCCTTGGGCAACTTCATGTGCCCTGACCTGCTGGTCTCATTGTCCCTAAACCAACGATGACAGACAGGTGGGGGGCAGGGAGACTGTGCTAGGCTTGTGTGATGTCCCCACCTCTGCCCCATCTTGATAAGGGGCTGCCTTTTAGAGGCACGGGATCCACACTCTGAGCCCAGGAGATAGGGGGAACCCCCCTCTTCCTTGATTCCTGCCCACCTTATTCACCACCCTGCTTGACCCTCAAATTTGATGAAGGATCTGGGCGTGGTGGTTCACACCTGTAACCTGAGCACTCAGGAGGCTGAGGCAGGAGGATCATTGAGGTCATCCTAGGTTACATGGTAAGACTCTGTTTTAAAAAAAAAAATCAAATCTGATGGATGAAAAATGTTCTCCCTGCTGGGAATCAAGTCCAGGGCAAGGCTTGGGCCAGGCCAGCAGACTCTAGGAGTGTTTGTGCCCCTAACAGGCCACGACCACCATACCTTTCTCTCCACCCTGGGAAGGGGCTCCCGGGTGCCAGGAATCATGGCCTGCAGCTTTTGCTCAACACTGATCTGAAACAGCTGCAAGTCTGTGCTCCGGACCTGAAGGGCCCATGAGGGATTTCCAGGCCTGCAGTCCCCAAGGCGCCCCCAGGGATAGCGTGACTCTGGGATCTGCTCTGTCCGCACCATGGCCAGCCAGGGCTGGGTCCTGCGAGTGGCCACACGCCTGACTGGGCTGCTGGGGTGCCTGGGCTTTGCCTGCATCCCTTTGAGCCAACGCTGGAGTTTGTTCTGAAGAGTGAGCGCTGCTTAGAGGATCTGTGTGCCCTGGACGCAGGGCCCTTAAGCAATGCCACTGGGTGGGCTGCTGAAAGCAGCAGTGGCTTTCCTGAGGGCTGAGGGGCCACTGCCGAGGACCCACTGTGTCTATGTCATCTGGAGGGAGGGACCGGGCCCTGGGGACACTAGGGGCAGCCACACTTGGGAGAAGATGGCCTGCGCCTGGCTCCTGTCCCCAGATTGCAAAGCTCAGGACGAGCGGTTCTCACTCATCTTCACCCGGCACCCTTCGCCAACAGCTTCCTGCCCTTCCCAGTCCACTGCATCTTCGACCGCTTCGAGACCCCCATGGCCACCTTGTTACCATGTGAGTCCCAGGCGCGGCCACAGGGATGGCACGGGGACAGAGGAGGGCTCTGGAGGCGCAGCTTGGTTTGGAGGGGGAGCCTGCCCAGGAAGCAGGAGGCTAGCTTGGAGGATGTGGGCTGGGTCGGCCCCACCCTGTCCACCTCTGGCTTCCCCACCCCCTACACTTTCAGAACGGGCAAACCCAGGATGGCGCTTTCTGCCCCCGACCCTGGGGCTCCTGTCCTCATAGCCTGCTGTCCAGGGCTCTGCTTGACCTTCCTCCTCCTCTCTGGATGCCCCAGGAGGAGCCTAGAAGGTCTTAGGACCCTGACTCAGGGGAGCCCATGGGGTCCCCTTGCCCAGGGTGTGTGGGTCTTAGAGGGGCAGGGACTGCATGATGCCCACCCAGCATGTGCTTTGTCCTCAGGCCAGGCTCCAGGGAGTCAGGCAGCCAGAGGGAATATGTCCTTGGCCCTGTGCCGTGGGGGACAGTATAGACCCCAGCTCTTCTGTACTGGGTTCCCGCTTCCTTCGCTTCCCACTCCTTCATCCTTTCCTCCTCCCAGCCTTAGAGCACTGCTTTTATTACCTCCTGCCTTACAAGACCCTTGCTGTACAGCTCAGAGGTAGCCCAGGCTGGCCTTGAACTTGTGGTGATCCTTCTGCCTCAGCCTCCTGAGGGCTGGGATGACAGGCATGCTCCACTGCACCCAGCTAAAACCCTCAACTGCCTCTCAGCTGCGGTCCCAAAACCACTGCACTCCAGAACTTTCTTTCCAGTCTGGAGGGTGGACCCCAGGGCCTTGCTCGTGCCAGGAAGGTGCTCTACCCACTGGCCAAGCTCGCTGGGGTCTTAACCTTGGAGTCTGGATCTTTTGGATCCTTTTTCCCCTGTACTGAAAAGGCTCCCAGACTGCAGAGATGGGCAGCACTGTGGCTAAGGTCACATGGCGAGGAGATGAGGACTCGGTGTAGAATCCCAGGCCAGTGGCTCCCTGCTGGGACCTGGGAGGCATCCTGTGCCTGGTCTTCGGAGTCCGCATCACCTCTTGGGGGCTCCCAGGGAACAGTGGGACCCAGAATCCAGGCTCACATTGCAGGGAAGCAGCGGACACTGGGGTGCTGAGAGTCTCCAGCAGCTTCCGTTCTTTGCTGCAGGGTTTTCTACGCCTGCGCCACACTCGGCACCTCCAAAGGTGTGAGCTGCTGGGTGCTGATGTCAGATGGTCAGGCACGGGTGATGGCTGGTACAGCGACCTCAGCACCCGAGTTCCACAGCTCCAGAGACCCTTGTCAGTGACAGTTATGGCCACTCAAGGACAGTCAGGCTGCTGAGAAAGTCGGAGGAGGAAGCACTGGGGAAAGGTTTGCTTTCCAGGGAGTTTATTCAAGAGTTTATCCTTCTTGTCTGTGTTAACGTCTTTTCTTCTCTGTCTTTAAAAATAATCATACGAGCAGGGCGTGGTGGCACACACCTGTAATCCTAGCACTCAGGAGGCTGAGGCAGGAGGACTGCCTTAAATTCAAGGTCAACCTGGGCTAAATAGTGAGTTCAAAGCCAAGCTGAACCACATAGCAAGATCCTGTCTCAAAACAACAAAAACAACCATATGAACAGGTTTTGAAAATATCCTTCCTTAGCAGGGCTAAAGTCAACAGCCCAGAGCTTTGTCTTGGTACCTGTCTATAACAGGAAGCTGCTGCAGGTGGTGGCCCCTGCCCTGCTGCGTGGAGGAGGAGATGGGCTGGAGGTGAGCACTGCAAAGGCTCTGCGGTCATATGGACCGGGTGGGAGTGGCCCTAGCCGTTGGCCCTACTGGTGGAGACCGTCTGGGGACACCCATCCCAGGCATAGCTGTGTGCTCCGTACCTGGGTAGGGAGCGAAGGCCAGGTCCTCACTCAGGCTCTGGTGACAGCTGTGATAGCTGCTCCCACCCACAGCAAACCAGAGGCTGAGGGTGGACCTGGGCTGCTCTGGGGAGACATCCCAGCCCCTCGCCGACCCTCACACCGCAATGTGGGGTCATGTTTATTTGGTTTGGTTTGGTTTTTTGAGACAGTTTCGCCATGTAGCTCAGTCTGGCTTCGCTCTGTTAGTGTTCCTTCTGCCTCAACCTTCCGGAGAGCTGGGGTGCCGGTGTGTGCCACCAGGTGTGTGCCACCATGCCTGGCTGAGCTGCACTGTGCCCTAGGTAAGGGCAGAGTTGGTGAGAGCAGGCTGAGGAGCAGGAGCAATTCCTAGATTTCTCACCTCTTAGTGGCGGTGCCCTGAGAGGATGCGATAGCCACTGACCCGAAAGGGCAGGCCCTGGCTGCTGACCAGCTGGGCCCCTGTGGAAAGCGCTTCTGTGTGGCACTCCTCCAGGTCTCCTGCTGCCCGGCAGTTGGGACCCTGTGACTTCACCCCAAGAGCAAGAGCAGGTCGCAGGCTTTGGACCCCTGGGCTCAAAGCCCTGGCTGTGGTTTGATAGCTGTTTGCCTTTGGTGACGGAGGCGCCAAAAATGGGTTCCCCAGCATGCAGAGCCACATTTGGGGGGCGTGGGAGCCCCCTCCGTACCCCATTCCTCCCTCTGTGGGCGCCAGGTGCTGGGCAGCGGTGGGAAGCGCCAGCCTGGCCCGGGTCGTGACCCCCACCTGATGCAGCCTTTGCTGCTCCCTCTGCCGGACCTGCCTGTCCCCACAGCTGCGCTTGTTCCCTTACCCTGGGGGTTTGGAGATGGTAGGCCATGCCCCCCACAAACCAGGATTCTCAGCTGAGCAAGGTGGTACGTTCAGGAGGCTGAAGCAGGAGGATGACTGGGATTTCGAGCTCAGTGAGTTCAAGGCAACCTGAACGACAGAGCCAGCCCTCACCCCAACTCTCACCCCCAAAACCAAAACCAAATGGCACCCGGACTCAGTAGCTCTGGGCCTGAACCCGAGCCCCACCGAGATGCCCGCCCTCCCTGGACTGTGGCCTCCCTGGGACGAGGCTGCACCTTCCTATCCCCAGACCTGTGCATGGCTGGGACCAGCCAGGAGCCGCCTGACTTCACGCTGGCCTGCTCCTGCCTAACCCCCCACCGCAGCCCGGACAGGACATGGGGGGCCCCGCGGTGGGAGGATGTGGTTCTCCTGCTTGGTCCTCACCAACTCCTGCTCTCCCAGCCTTGGGCCGGTTCAGCTTAGGTTCCCCCTGCAACACTGCAATGTGGACCCTGGCGAGCAGGGCCGCAAAACCTCACCAGGGAGCTCGGCCCTGGTGGTTCCCAGTGCGGCCTGCAGAAGCCCAGCCCTGCAGAGGGGCCCGGGGCTGACTGGGCCTTCTTTGCACGTCTCCGTCCTCAGTTTCCCCGTGGAACTCTTGGGAAGCTCTTTAGGCTGGCGATGTCGCTGTCAGCCCCCTCTCCCTGCTGCAGGTCCTGCTCTTCCCCTGCTGGTCAGGACCTCTCTACACCAGTGTGTGGGGTGGTGGGGGCCCCAGAGTGGCCCCAGGAGAGGCTGCGATGAGAGCTTGGGGGAAACTGTGTGAGTGTGGAACACAGAGATGCATCCTGAGGCTGAGGCATGAAGATCACATCACCCTGAGGCCGAGGCCAGCCTTGGGGGCAGAGTTCAGGGCCACGCAGATGAACCACACAGCGAGGCCCTGTCTACAAAAAATGAAACAATAACATATAGACGTGTTCTGGAGGAGGGTGCAGCTGATCACAGAATTCTAAGGGAAAACCCTGGATTTAAAGGTGATTTTCTGCTGTCAGCGAGCGGAAGTCCCCCAGGTGGGGACAGGTCCCTCCTAGGAGCTGGGCATGGCCTGGCACCTCTGTGCAGAAGCGGAGGCTCAGAGAGTGTCCTGGAGGGCTGGTGTGTGAAGCTCACCTGTCATCCCAGTACTCTGGGAGGCTGAGGCAGAACAGCAAACCCCGAGCCCAGCCTGGGCAGCTTAGCCACCGAGTGAGACCCTGTCTCAGCATAGAAAATAAAAGGGGCTGGGGGTGGGGCCCTGTGGCAAAGGCCTTGTTCGATCCTCAGTGCAAGGGAAAAAAGAGGTCACATGACTTCCGGATTCAGAGGCCACAGCACAAGGGCAGAAGACTACGGGCTGAGTCAGCATCCTGCCCCACCCTATGCTGTTTATTTAGCTGATTGCTCTTTTGAGACAGGGTCTTGTTCTGCAGTCCTACCCCGAAGCCCCCCCCCCAGCGCCTGGATGGGGGGCAGACGGGGCGGAGGCTGTGGACTCTGGGCCCCACCTCAGATGGGTGGCGTAGCACGACCAGCCTCTGTCCCGCAGGTGGACGTCGCTGTCCACCCTTGTCCATCCCCTCCTGGTACACCTCGGGCTTGGACAACACGCAGAGGTCTGAGGACCCTGGTGCCCACCCTGGGACTCACCCGGCTGCCTGTGGTTGAGAGCCACTGAAATGTGGACATCAGAAAATTGTCATAGTGAGAGGCATCGCCACGGGTCCGCTCCGAACCCCGCCCTCCCTCCGGACATGCTCACCCCCAGCCCTCGTCCTGGAGTCCTCTCTCCTGGTGTCTTCGGCTGTGCTGGCCTGGCTGTCTTGATGTCCTAAACCCATTCAAGATGCTTCCCTTTCATGGTTGTTTGGGGGAGAGCCGGAAGTCCCAGGGCCCAGATCAGGTGCATGAGGTGGATGAGGACGCAGTGTCCCGTGTTTACAAACTGCCTTTCCATGGGATGGTGCTCTGCATTCACTGTGTGTAGAGACATGAAAGGACTCACAGAACTGCTACAGAAAGTGGGGAGAGGCCAGGCGTGGTGGCGCACACCTCTAATCCCAGCACTTGGGAGGCTGAGGCAGAGAAGGGTTGCTGTCAGCTTGAGGCCACTCCGGGCTACATAGTGAGACCCTGTCTCAAAACAACAAAACACATCCCAGAAAGTGGCAAGAAGGCTGGGATAAGTGTTTGAAGGCGTGTGATTGATGTTAATTGTCTCTTACTGTGACAAACAGTCCCTGTGTATTCTGATCAGGCTGCATATTACATAACCATTGTAGTTTATTAACAGCCATGATAAGACCTGGTTCACTGCCAGCCAGGACTTCTGGTTGCCAAGGACAGTGGCTCTGGGGCCATGTGGCTGTTGTGCCCCACGGTTCCCGCACATAGCCTTGCAGACCCTCGGCTGTCTGAGGTGACAGGAGGCCAGGTGTGTGTCCCCTGCTCCTTCAGCCAGTGGCCCTGGAGCCCTGCACTGCCCTCCCCCTGCACCTGGGGGCCCCGCTACTCTCCTGGAGAGGACACCTGGGCCCCAGGGGTTTCCGATGAGCCCTCCCAAGCCCTCTTCTGTCCTGGGGACAGTGACAGACCCTCCATCGCCTTCTACCCTCGGTGCTGCTGTCCCAAGGGACATGCTAGTGCGACCGTTTCTCCCCAGACCCGGAGCGGGAGCTTGGAGGGGGCCAGCCTGGGACATTGAGAGCCCCTTTCCCTCCAGCCCCTCTGGGGATAGATGTCACTCCGCAGCCCAGGGTGGCTCTGCAGACACCTCAGGGGACCCGCTGTCCCCTGCTCCCCGAAGTCAGGTTGATGCCCACAGCCACACCTGCTCTCTCCCAGTGGTTTGACCTCTTAGTTCCCAGTGGCAAGCCCCACTCTCTCCTGCTGTTTACTGGGTCAGC
>PVLD010011980.1:0-51692 GCA_004027595.1 Dinomys branickii | reverse complement strand
GCTCTCTGAGGCCGCCCGGCAGGGACAAGTGAGCTGGCAGGACTGCAGATGCCACCCGGGGGCAGCGCAGAGAGTGCTGTGCACCGGCATTCCTGGGGCCACAGTGCCCCCTCCTTGGTCAGGCTGCAAAGCCCTGCCAGCACCTCCCAAGGTGCAGCTGGAGGCGACACCTGCCTGAGCCCTGGCTGTGTGGGTGGGGAGGCCTCAGAGGCAAACAAGCATCTGGGGAATGGTCTGGAGCCCTAAGCCAACTGGATGAGAAACATCAGTCTTCACGTTCGGTCCGTGACCCTCAGCAGTTGATGCAGAAAGTGCTCAGAAATGCAGTTGTGGAGCGGGGCAGGGGCGGGTCTGGCCTCATTCCCAGCTCAAGTTTGTGTCACAGGTGTGAAATCACACTCAAGTGGGGAACACGCGGGTCTGGGGTGATGCCTGTCTTCCCAGCAATCAAGAGGTTGAGGCAGGAGGATCCTCATGAATTCAAGGTCAGTCTGGACCATATAGCTAGACCTTGTCTCAAAAAAAGAAAATGAGAAGAGATGTTAACAGATTTGCTCAGGTGGGCTAGAGGCTGGCTGGCCATTGTCTCCGATGTGGTTGGCAAGATGGCCCCAGGAGTCCTTGTTGCCGGAGGGGCAATTCTGTTGGCTTGGCAGCCTGTATGGTGGTGGCCCTGTTGGAACCCGAGGTGACCGTAGGTTTAGGGCTGTGGGTGCAGACCTTTGGACCCTTCTTTGCAGTCGAGCGTCCCTTGAAATCTCTGAGCCGGGCTATGTAAGGTTAGCACTCACCTAGCTTGCTCTGCAGACTCTGAGACAGACTTCCTGAGTGGTCTCTGGCTGTACCCAGCGCTGAGCAAGGGTCTGAGCCAGCACTTAAGGTCACGGAGGAGCCCGAGCTTAGCTCTGCTTTTCTCACCCATGGGGTGTCCTGGGCCCTGGGGGAGGAGAAAGGCCTCAGCAGAAACCGTTTCATCCCTGAGTGCTCAGAGGACGGAAGCACAAAGAGGACTGGCGAAGGGGTACGTGTGGGTGTGTGTGTGTGTGTCGTCTGTGAGCGTGTTAGCATGATCACAGCACACCAGTGTGCGTCTTCCATTCCCTTGGACCTCTGCACACACAATAGCTGTTTCTTTCATTCCTCACTGTAGAGAGAGAAACAGAGACAGAGAGACAGAGACAGAGACCGGGCAGCTCATTCTGTGCCTCCTATTTACCTGCTGCCTTGAAACTCCGCAAGGCAGAGTCTGCCCTGACTGGTGCTGGATGAATGAATGAATGAATGAATGAATGAGCCAAAGCCCAGGGTCTGGCCAAGGGTGGCATCCATGGAAACTCAGGCTCAGAAAATAGCGGCAGAATCGAAAAGAATGGATCTATACCCTGACCTACACTCGGCTGGGCTTTCTCCAGGTCGTACACGTCAAGGTAATCAGTTAATTGATGAATGAATCCAATACATCATCAATAAACTTCTGTGATCCGGACAGAGCTCTCGGCAGTGGATAAGACAGATGAGATTTCTTGCTGCGGGCCGTGGCAGGAAGAATGTTGTTATAGTTTGTGTCTGGAGGTCCCCCCAAAGCCTCATGCAGCCATGGGGGTGCTGCTGGAGTTTATGATTGATCCATGGTCCAGCGCTGGGACTGTGGGTGTGAGTGCTGCCCCTTCCTGGGGCGGAGCCTGCGTACAGTGTAATGGAGGGAAAGAGGCTGCTCTCTGCTGCTCCTCCTTTTTGCTCTTGCGGCTTTTGCTGTTTTATGCTGCTATGAACGGTTGCCCTCTGCCACGTGCCACCCTCCCTTGGAGCCAGCCGAGTATGGACTGAAACCTTCACAGACTGTGAGCTAAATAAACCTTTCCTTCCTTCATTTTGGGCATCAGGTATTTTGTCCCAGCAGTGACAGAAAAGGAACCGAGACAAACGTGGGCCTGGGGGTCAGGATGCCTGGCCAATTGCACAGGTGCTCCAGGTTCAGACACACGTGGGCCAGGCCATCTGTTGCCCGGGTTCCTCCTGGTCCCCGTGGTCGCTGGCACCCTAATGAGGAAGTGCAGGAGCTGTGGGCGATTTCACAGAGCAACGGTTCGACTGGCCTGCGGGGCTGGTCATCTCGCCACCTCTTATCTGCCCGGGGAGAGTTGGCCGATGGAGAGCCTGGCCTCCCTCTACTCCTCCTGGCCCCAGGCTTGGGAGCACAGGCTTCCCAGGGTCCATAGGCTTCCCAGGGTCCTCAGGTCCACCCTACCTGCTCTCTGGTGGGCTTCTTACGATTGTCCCTTGGGAAGTTTCTCTGTGCTGCTTCCTCCAACTGTCAGTACTTTCCTTTGTATTTCAATTTTTTTTTTTTTGGTCTTTTTGAGACAGGGTCTCCCTGTGTAGTTCAGGCTGGCTTTGAGCTCACTTTGTAGCCCAGGCTGGTCTTGAACTCATAATGATCCTCCTGCCTCACCCTCCTGAGTGCTGGGATTACAGGCGTGTGCTGCTGCCCCCACCACCCCTGGCTCTTCAAATCATATTAAATTGATTGTCTGAAATATGTGCTCACAGAGAGCATGGACAGATACAGAATTTCAGTCAAATTATGGTGGAAGCCATTGTCCACCAAAACATATTCTTCCTTGCTGCAAAAATTCTTCACTGGAAGACAGGATTTTTGTTTGTTTCACAATGCACGAAGCTAGGTATGCCGGGCAGGGTGGCGCACCTCTGTCACCCGGCCCTCAGGAGACTGAGGCCGGAGGATCACTGCATGTTCACATAGTGAGTTCAAGGCCAGCTTGAACTATGTTGTGAGACCTTGTCTCAAAACAAAACTAAAAGCTAGATGCAAATTCTTGCTGTGCTTTACTTCTGATGACTTTATTTCACTGGAGCCAGCTCGTGGCAGGGTAAGCGGGTCCTGGGTGCAGCTGACCAATTTGCTGCACATGAAGCCAGCCTTTTTCGTATAAACTCCTTACACTATGCTTCTGCTGAGTTCTGCTTCTCCCTGCCCAGCAGAGCACACGCCCAGGTCAGTCTCTGCAGGACATGGATGTTGGTGGTGTCCAGAGTGTTCTTGGCTTTACACTCTCACAATAGGTAACTTTGTTAAAGTTCAGCGTGTGATCAGCTGTGCTTCTGCTGCTGCGGCTGCAGCAGAACTGAGTCCAGGAAAGGAACAACACCTGAGGACATCAGGAGGCAGGGAGCAGCTTTGCTTGCACCGCTGGTCCTGGCTGGAATAACTTTCATCAGGTGCCCAGCTGTGAGTGTCTATCAGGCAGCATTTTCATACGAGGCAGAAGCAGGGGTTACAAAGGCGGAACAGGACAGCCTGGAAGTTCTGATCAGCCAGCAGGGCAAGATCCTCACTTACAGGGATAGATTAACGACCATCAGTTACAAGACCAGATTAATGACCACAAAGCTGGGTACACGCAGGCATCCTGGGTGTTCTGTTACACTCTTGTGGTTACTGGGGTCCAGAAAATAATTACAGTGCTGTGAAACTGTCACAGAGCTTGGCAGCTTCAAAGAGAGCAAGGTTTTAAAAAGCACAGTTTTCCCTGGTACAGTTTCCCCTTTTACTGCTAGAGGTTCCAGTCTCCAAAGAGTGAGGTTGCTTGGGTGTCCACTTCAGATTGTGATGGATGTTGGTCTGCCTGCCTAAGCGTCTGTCTGTCTGTGTCAGCCCACGCACACAGGGCGGCCCCGCAGCCTCTGTGGGGAGCACATGGGACACCGTACTTCTCTTCACTTGCCCCTTTTGCCAGCTATTGGTCCTTTCCGTGTGCAAGAGATCTGCGTCCCCCTGCCCTGTTACCTGTCTTCTATTTGTTGTTTCACTGCTTTATACTTGGGGGTGCTCCTATCAGAGATACCCTGTGATATCAATCCCATGAGCACCCATTTTCCTGCCAAAACCAGCACGCCCTTCTCTGTGGTGGAGCAGTGCTCCACAGTGCAGCGACACCTGCCTTAGAAAAGGTGCTGCAATCTCTTTCCCGCATCCGTGAGATCAACAAGACCAGGAGTGGCGGGCCGTGGGGCTGCCGGCACCGGGACTGAGCGGGCCTCAGGGCTGTGGGCACCGGGACTGAGTGGGCCGTTGGGGAGTGGCTGGGCTCCGTGGGCAAGTGAAGAAAGGGCTCTTATCTTTGGCTGCTTCCTCCCAGCCTCTCTATAAAAGGCCCAGGAGTTAGATGGGGCGCTGGGCGAGGAGATTCCTGAGGACCCAGGACACTTTCGGAGGGGAGCTGGGCGCTCTCTGTCCTGTGGTGCAGCTGGCTTTGGTGACCGTGGGGATCAGTCTTGGGTTCCTGGCAGGGTGGCAGGGACTGCAGTGGCTTTCTGATTCCCGGGGCCCACAGCGCTGGCGTACTGGTCCTCCTCCTTGCATAATTCCCCTGAGGGCTGCTAAGTTGCAGGCCAGGCTTGAACTTGTGATCCTCCAGCCTCAGCCTCTCAGAGGGCTGCGGTCACTGACCTTTCTTCTTTTTTTATTTTTTTTGGTATTGGGAGTTGAACTCAGGATCTTGTGCCTGCCAGACAGGAGCTTGTGACCTTTATTCTTGATTAGCTTTTGGTGTCCACTCAGCTCCCAAGGTTCCCTAGTAGCCTGGTTCTGTGTGTGTGTGTGTGTGTGTGTGTGTGTGTGTGTGTGTGAGAGAGAGAGAGAGAGACAGAGAGAGAGAGAGACCTCTTCTCCCTTGCAGGTCGAGGTCAAGATGAAACTCCTGCTCCTCCTGGCTCTCCTGGTGGGGGCAGTGTCCACCCAGCATCTCAGTAAGTCTTGGTCTCAGGGTCTCTGGGCCTGCCTCCCTCCTCTCTCTGGCAGGTGGGGTCCCCTCAGGGCAAGGCCGGAGCTGTCCGTGGTCCTGGAGGAACAGAGACTCCTTGATTCTTTCTCCTGCCAGGGATGGAGACATCCAGCCTGGACAGCCTGCGGGGAGGGGAGAGCTTGACCCAGGATTGGGACACTGCAGAAAGGGCTTCTGGGGAGGCTGCTTCTGGGGAGGCTGCTGCTGGGGCGCCGATGCTGCTGCAGGAGGAGGACGAAACGGAGGAGGCGGAAGGGGGCTCTGGAAGTGACGATGGCCCTGGGGAAGAGGGTGAGGTGGAGGCCAGCTCAGAGCTGGATGTGGGCCCCAGCGACATCCAGTGTCCTACGGAAGAGGACACTGTAAAATTCGTGGGCAGCCCTGGATGCAAAACTTGCCGATACGTTGTGCTGAGTACCCCCAGGACATTTAACCAAGCTCAGGTGGGTGCTGTGTCCTGGTGTTCGTGTCACGGTCACCGCCCTCTGAGGGGTGGGGTCTCTGCAGGCGCCAGGCCAAGCGGGGGTGGCGGGGCTCCTGTTGTGCGTGATCTCCCATTGTTCTCAGGGAGATGTGGACAGGAGCGAGGCCGTGGAGGGTGGAGACGCGGGGACCTGTCGTGGTCACGCGAGCTCCTGCCATGGTCGCTCTGCTCTGCAGCTGGTGTGCCAGAGATGCTACCGTGGCAATCTTGCGTCCGTCCACAGCTTCGGCTATAATTACCAGCTTCAGCGCACTTCCAGGGTGCTCAATGTGGGCCAGATCTGGATTGGAGGCCGGCTTTTCGGCAGGGTAAGGGGGTGCTGGGTGCCTCTGACCAGCCCCGAGCCCCTGATGTCCAGGTGTCCTGTGGGCAGCAGCAGCAGCTGCAGGGACCCTGAAGGGATAGTCCCAGACCCCCATCTGCCTCCTGCAGCCCCTCTGCAGCCACCCCTTCCTCTCCACCTTCCCTAGGGTCGCTGCGGACGCTTCCGTTGGGTGGACAGAACCCCTTGGAATTTTGCATACTGGAGTCCTGGGCAGCCCTGGGGTGGCCGCAAGCATGGCAGATGTGTGACCCTGTGTACCCGAGGTGAGGCGGGATGGGGAGGATTGAAGGGTGAGGGCTAGGGGTGCCCATGGGGAGGCACAGGATGGGAGTCTGCTCCCCGGGGAGGCCACCCTGGGTCTCAGAGTCACCTTTAGGAGGTCAAAGTTCCCCTCCAATCTGTCTGCACAGGAGGTCACTGGCGCCTATCTCGCTGCCACGTGAGACGTCCCTTTGCCTGTTCCTACTGAGCCAGTTCCAGCCAGGAGCTCCTGTTCACCTGCACTGCTGGCAGCTGCCTCGCCCCCTCTGACCACACCTCTTCTTCTGCTGCCCTGAAATAAAATTGCTTTCTGGAACCGGCTCCCTCTGTTCTGCGGTCATTGCTCCTTGCAGTGTGGTCCTGCCTTGGAACCTCCTCCCGCATCCCCCAGCCTCACTCTACACTGTCCCACGAAGGCTCAGAGGATGGAGGGCGGGGTGAGGACCCTGGAGCCTGCTGGGGACAGCAGAGTCAGCTTGGGTAGCTCCCAGCCCCCGGACCCACCCTGAACACTTGTGTCAGGAGGGTTGCCAGAAACCATCCACATCCCCAGGCCCTTTAAGGCTTCCAGGGAAGCCCAGGAGCCCCTGCTGGATCCCATTCAAGGGTCTCTGGTCACTCACCACCCCATCCCAGAACAGTGCTTGGCCTACTGCTCCAGGCAATCAGGAAGTCCCTGGGGATGGCACACACTGAGTAGGCAGGGTGTGTCCATGCCCAGTTCCCAGCCCCTCAGATGGCAAGGACCTGTCATGCCCTGGACACCGTCTCTCAGTCACCCGAGGTGGCCAGCCCTCTCCCACATAGTACAAAGGTTGGGAGTTGTATTGCAGTCCTGCTGGATAGTTTCATAGGGGCAGGAGGAGACTTTAGGGCCCAGGTACTGCTGCTCCATGTCCACTTCCTGCACGGCCCAGTCCGAGGACAGGGAGCTTACTGTCCACACACAGAAAGTTTCTGCTTTTAAAGCAAAGACCATAGTGTATTCAGAGTGGCCTCACTTCCCAATATAGGCTGTGCATATGCATGCAGCCTTCCTCCCCAGATGCTCCTGGGCTCTGCAGGCCACAGGCCTCCTCTAGGATGGGGTCCCTGGATCCCTTCCCAGGACACAGCATAGGGTAGACGCCCTGGCAGGAAGCATTCGCTGCTTCTTTGCTGGTAAGGACCACAGCTTGGCTCAGCCTTCTGTGTGCCAGCACTGTCCTGATCTCATGAAAGGCAGGCACTGCCATTGTCCTCTGTTGGCAGCTGAGATGCTGCTTGGGATCTTGTACATCCCAACGCACGCCTCCCAAGACGGTGATGCCAACCCTTGAGGAAGGCGGGCCAGACTGGGTCTGTGGACAGGAGGCAGAGTTTAAGCCCCTGTGGACATAGCTGTGAACAGTAGGCCAGAGCCTTGGGAGCTCCAGGGATGCTGGAGAGAAAGGCAGCATTGGCTATGCTGTCCACAGGTACTACACTTGGTTGCTGGACTGGAGTTGGACACACGAGGCCCACGTGCCATGGGTTCATAGGTTTGCGAGCATAGACAGGCACCCTGAATGCTCCACACTTTTGCAGGGCAGTGTGGACAGGAGACGTGGCAGCCCCGACCTTTCCCAGGACAAAGTGTGGAGCAGACCGAGGACGAAACTGAGATGGAGCCTGGCGCCAGAGCTGGGGCGGATCCAACATTAGCTTTGGTATTAAACCTGACAAGACCAGGGTAGTTACTGACTGTCACCAAGCCATTCAGCTGTGTCCGGGGTCAACAGTGTGTAAGGGGGCCCAGGGCCCAGAGAGGGAGGAAGCGTGGTCCCGGAGAGGCTGGCGGAGGTGGCTCAGGGGCCCGTGGGGAGCCCGGAGACTGGCTCAGGCTGCCTTGGAATGGCTGTGTGGTCTCGGGCACTCATTGGAAGCCTCTGGGAGGCCACCTCCTCCTTGGTGACCTGAAATGATGCCCACCATGCGAATGCTGGAGCCGGCTCCTGAGGAAAGCCAGTGACGTTGGCCACCCCACCCTTAAGCAAAGTGGTGTCAGGCCCAGCTCCCCTGTGATGGAGGAGAGTCTTTCTGTTTCCCCCCTCAACTGGGAAGCCCCAGCTTAGAATCCAGTGGTCAGGATTTGGGGCCCCAGGCTTGGCCAATCCTCCTATCAGGTCGATAAGCTGAGGCTGGGTCCGTTGGCCCAGGAGATAACAGCGGAGCTGTTACTCCGCAATCGGCCCAGAGGCAGCCTCGCAGCCACTTCTCCATTTGCAGGGCACTTGGGGGGGCAGCAGAAGAGGAGACGAAGCCAGGCCCGCCGACCCCCACACTCCCTGTCCCTGCTGTGCCCCGGGCTGGGGGCAGGGCTAGGGGGTGGATGCCGAGATGCCCTGCCCAGCACGAGTCTCAGGCTTGAGTCCTCCTACTCCAGTAGCCACCAGCTCTTGGCAGAGAGACCTGGCCCAGTCAGGCTGTGGCTGCAGTGAATCTCACTGAAGCCTGGATAAATTTCTGACCTCACGTTTGTTGCGTATATTTTGCACTAATTGATTTTCAAGAAAGGTTGCACGGAGATGTTGCTCGTCTCACACACTGGCTTCTCAGGGCATCTTGAGGCTCTGTGTCTGACACACACTGGATTCTAGTCCTGACTCTGGCGGTGACCAGGGTGGTGGCAGACGGGGGATGGGGGTTGGGGGAAGGGGGCTCCACAGTGGTCTGGGGGCCTCTGCGTGGAGCTTCTCACCCCAGCCGCTGCCTCTGCACAACCTGCGGGTGGGCACAGGCATTTTCTAGATCTGTGCTCCGATGTTCCAAGGCTGTTGAGGAGGGCATGGAGACACTGCTGATGGTCCTTGCGGAGGGGAGGGGCTGCTGCTCCCTATCAGGGAGAGATGCGGCATTGCTGGGTTTTCTGCAATGCGTAGGGCCGTTTCCCTCAAATACCACTGGGCCCCAAACATGAACAGGCAAAGGTTGGGAAATCTCGATCTAGGTCCACAGTGCAGGAGAAACAGCAGAGCCTTCGATATATTAAAGATGAGAGAGCTGGGGGTGGTGGCGCACACCTGTAATCCCGGCACTCGGGAGGCTGAGGCAGGAGGATTACTGTGATTCTGAGGCCAGCCTGGGCTATAAGGTGAGCTCAGGACCAGTCTGAATGCCAGAGTGAGACCCTGTCTCAAGTAAAGAGATCAAAAAGACGAGAGAGAGGGAGAGTGGGAGAGGGATAAAGAGAAAAAGGAGGAGGAGGAGGAGGAGGAGGAGGAAAGAGGAAGGGAGAGAAGAGTTTTGGAGCCAAAGACCCTGGGCGCCCCGGCTCCTGGCTTCCCGTGTGAGCTGGGGAAGTCACCATCCTCTGGTGCCATCGGCCCACCTGTGTGGAGGGAAGCCACGCTCCGCATTGGGGGTGGGTGGGGCTGGAGATTGGATGATGCTGTTGACAGGGGAAGCAAGGTACAGGAAGCACCTGTATAAATAAGCGCTGGGGACAGTGGGGACTCGTCCCCCTGCCCCCTTGAGACACTGACCCCGGAGACCGCTCCCAAGCTCAGGGCACTGCTCAGATGTGAGGGGTGCCCACAGGCCAGATACTGGGAAGAGAGCTGGGCCCTTGGGGCTCCCCGTGCAGGCGGCCTGCCCGGCTCCCATTTAGGGAAGCAGGGTGGGGGTGGGACAAACTTTATCAGCTCAGGGACCCCATCCCCAGCGTGGGGCAATCTCCCTGGCCTTCCTCACTTCCCTAAAGCCTGGTATAAGGGCTGCGTGTGGGGCATAGGACCAGGGCACTGTGCAGACTCTCTGGAGGTGAGCAGTTTCCTGGACCTGGGATGGGGGTCCAAACCCTGGTGGACACGGGAGCCATGTAGATGGCAAGAGGCCTGGGTCCCCGCTGGCCAGGGTCCTCCCCTCTGCCTCCTCCAGCATGAGCAGAATGGGCCGGGAACTGAGCAGACCTGTCCGCATGGGCCTGGGCTCTGGGCTGGCACTGTTTCAGGGAGGAGAGGGTTCTGGGACGGGGACTGTGTGCCCCGTCACCCCACCTGTCTCTCTTCAGAGTCCCTGCTCGACTATCGAATTAAACAAACACCGCATCTGCACAGTGTTCCAGGCGCTGCTGCTGAGGACGGTGGTCCCGGGTCCCACTTGGAGGCTGAGCAGACATGCGGCACTTCCCGCACCTGCCCCTGGCCCTGCTCCTGCTCGGGGCGGCCTCTGCTTTCCACCTGGGTAAGTCCCCCCGGCCCTTCTCGCTCATCTCTTGCTTTTCTGTACTTCTTTTTATTCCTGCCCTCCTGGGGCCAAGGCCACCGTCTTCGCTGCTGACCCTGTCCCTCGCTCTGGTAAACTTTTCTGGGTCCGAACTGTAAGACGAAGCCTGGTGATTACCCAGCTCCTCGTGCATGTGTCTTCTCCGCCTCCAAACACACGCTCACCACGTCCACTTGGCGGCGGACAGCAGGGACGGCCTGGCGGCACCACACTCCTCCCCTGCGGCCCAGAAATCCCCGGCTCGCCGGAGCTGTCCGCCACCCCGGCGGGCCTGAGCTCCGCTTGATGGCCAGGGAACTCTTCTTCCTAGAGAACTCGGTGCCTGCTCTGCAGAGCCCAGACGCAGAGCTGGGCTGGAGTCTGGGCGATGCCCAGGAGAAGGAGGCAGTGCCGACAGTGGGAGACGAGGCTTCACAGTGTCACGATGTGTCTGAGGACAAGGAAGAGTGCGAGGAGGCCACAGAGTCAGACGCAGCTGCCCTGGACAAAGACTCGCCATGCCTTGGGAAGGAGGTTGCCATTCCGACCCAGGCGGGTCCTGGGTACCGCACTCGCCGATACCTGCTGGTGCAGACCCCCAAGAGCTTCAGCCAAGCCCAGGTGAGCGGCAGGTGTCGCCTTGGAGAGTCGAGGGTGAGGAGAATGGATTCGGCTTCTGTTCTGTGCTTGTTTAGATGAGAGTGGTTCTCAGTCTACTTTCAGAGTCACCTGGGGGCTTTGCTACCATACAGCTTTGGGGGCTCTGCCCCCAGTTTCTGATGCAGGATGTCGGGGGTAAGGCCTGAGAAGGGCATTCATGAGTCCTGGTTGGGGATGACAATGTATGTTGGTCTGAGGATTGCACTTTGAGAACCACTCGTTCAGACAAGCGGTCTTGGTACTCGAGATACCCATGTCGGATTCCACCTGTGCCTTTCACTGATGGCGTTACTCCCTCAGGGCCCCGGGGACAGCAAATCTTGCTAATGCTCAAGTTCTTTATATAAAAGTGGTGTAGTATTTGCTTTTAGCCTCTGTTAAGCTGCCAGCTTACTTCATCTGTAGAAGATGTATCACACCTAATATGGCCAGACGTTGGGACACATACCAGGCACTTGGGAGGCTGAGGCAAGAGGATCGAGAGTTTGAGTCTTACCTAGGCAACTTAGCAAGCTCCTGTTTAAAATACAAAAGGCTGGGGATGTTGCCCAGTGTGAAGATCCTGGGTTCCATCCCCAGTACAATGATAAAAACCTAGTATAATGTAAGTGCAATGTAAATTGTCCTTATGCTGTACATCAGAGGGTGTACAGACAGAAAAAAAGTCTGCACAGGATCTGTGTATTGGAGGAGGAGGATTTCTAGTTTATCCTTTAACTGATGAATTAAACAAATACCATGCTGTCTTGACTATGTGCCAGGGGCTGCTCCAGATACACAGATGGCTCCAGACACATTTTAGGAGAGGTTTAAGGAAAAAATTGTTTTGATATGGGGTCTTGCCATATACTTCAGACTTGTCTCAAATTCAGTATGCAGCCCAGGCTGGACTTGAAGGCACCACTCTCTTGCCTCAGCCTCCTGAGTGCTGAGATTACAGGTGTGCACCACTCTGCCCAGCAAGACAAAATTTTAAAAGCTGTTTTTGCTGTATGGTTGGTTGAATCTGCAACAGGAAGCTGATGTGTGTGGAGGGCTGGCTGTGTGGCTCAGTATTAACCCCTTAGAGTTGTGGTGAGGGTTCTGTGAGATGACACATTTGGAATAATCCAGGGACTGGTCAGTAAGTGGTGGTTATGATCATTACTACTTTTGCAAGGATATTCTGAGATCTGATTCAAGAAGAAAGAGGAAGGGGAACAGGCCCCTCAGCTCTAACACACAGGCTGTTGCAGAGGTCTTTCTGGGGACGGAGGAATGGGAAGAAGGGGCACAAGCCCTTACCCTATGCCTTCTGTCTGCAGGACTTCTGCAAGAGATGCTATGGAGGCAACCTGGTCTCCATTCACAACCACCATGCCAATGCTCGCATCCTCCTGCTGGCCAGCAAGATTAACCAGGCCCAGATCTGGATTGGAGGCTTCATCAAGGGCTGGGTAAGCTGTGGGCACTGTCCTGGTACAGGAAGTTCTTTCTGGCTGTCTCAGGGCAATGGTGGCAAATCTGTGGCACATGTGTTACAGCAGGCTGTTTGTATCATTGAAAGCTCTAAAAGGTTCACCATCCATGTCTCAGGGGCTGCCCTGCCCAGGAGGGCTGGAATGTGGCTCTTAGCTTGTGGTGGTGCAGCACACCTGGGCAGAAGGTCTGTTGCCATCATGGTGCCAGGAGACAGAGCAGATAAGAGAAAGCCCAGGTCCCAATATTCCCAAGGCCACAGCCCAGTGACCTAACTTCCTCCCACTAAGCTCCACCTCTTAAAGGGCCCACCACCTACCAATTGCCCCATAAGATTGAAACGGTGCCTTAAACACATCGGCTTTTGGGGAGCATTTCAGAGCCTACCTACAGTATAGTCCAAATCAGGACTGCTTCCTCCTTTCCATGTCCTCATCCTCCCCCAGAGCTGGCTTTCCAAACACTCTCCAGCACAGCACTCAGGGCAGGAGACTGATTCTAGCAGGCAGATGCTCAGTCCCTCACGGACCCTTTCCTGAACCCTTAGTTTGTTCATCCTTGATGTGGGGCTCTTCTCTCCGCTGGTTCTGGGATTATGGGGGAGTAGATGACATCATATCCAGTACTCAGGGTGTGGTCCATGGACCAGCATCACTGGCAGCTAGTTAGAAATGCAGAGAATCTTGGACATATCCCGAGCACTCGAATCAGCGCCTGCATGGTAGCAAGAGGCCCAGGCTCTTCTGTTGCTGGCAAGAGCACCTGGCTTCTGGCCAGGGGGCTGCTGAGTTGCGGCTGTGCTTGGGTCTCTGGATCCTCCTGCCCCCCTGGACCGCCTGCTCTGACCTCCCCATCTTGCTCTAGTTCCTGTGGAAGAAGTATCGCTGGACCGACGGCAGCAGCTGGAATTTTGGATACTGGGCCTTTGGGCAGCCTCACTTCGGGTGCGGCTGCTGCGTGACGCTGTGTACCAACGGTGAGGCACCTGGGCTAGAGAAGGCGGCAGAGCAACTTCTGGGCGCTGTCCCGCTACTGCCTGGATGTGGGTGTCAGGGGCTGCCCTTTCTACACTGGGAACCCCAGACCTGAGATGCGGGGAGCACGGGCAGCGCGGCGCCGCTGTGTTGAGCCGGGACGCGGTGGTGCCCCTGGCTCCTGTGGCTGGAGGAGACCATGCGAGTGGCAGGTGTGGTTTGCAAGAGCCGACATGAGCAGCGAGGAGGGAAACTGGGAGTCAGCTAGCTGAGCAGGAGAGCCAGCTGGGAGCGCAGATGCGGGCGGGACAGGTGTGCGGGCTCCGCACCACTTGGCATCGGAGTCAGGGCCACCGAGATCTCAGGAAGCCTCGGTCTCCTCCTTTGGGACACGCGGGTGAGGATGAGCCCGCGTCCTGGGTCACAGCGAGGACATCGCGCGACTGTCCCCACGGCGCGATCCCGAGCGCTGATGTCTTCGCTCTGTCCTCTAGGGGGCCACTGGCGACGTGCCCGGTGCCACCGGCGCCTGCCTTTCATCTGCTCCTACTAGACCCTGCCTGTGAGGGAGCCTCCTGCCTCGGCCCCCTGGTGCCGGGCTCAGGCCATAAACCCAAGCTTCCCACAGCACGCCTGGAGTCCTGGAGTCTCGTTTCTTCCGTGCTTGCTGGGGGCCAGGCGCGGGTGAGTGGGGAGGAGGCTACAACTCGGGGTGCCCGGGAGGGTCGCGCGGGCGGTGCTCTCAGGAGGTTGAGCGGCAGCGCCACCTGGAGGCGGCGCGGGCACCAGGGGACCCACATCCACGCGGTGCGTGGGAGGGCGCTGCACCCCGGATATTTACTTGGGTTTGGAGTGGGGCGCGGGGTGGCCAGCTTTGCAAAGTGGAAAGCAGATTCCGGAGCTGGTGTGGAATATTGAGGTGGTGCTCAGAGCCTCGGGACCCTGAGAGGCCGGGCTGCTTCCCTAGCCTTGCCCGGGTGGGACACTGGCCAGGGGAGACCACACATACACGTGTGCGTGTGCTGAGTGTGCTTTGTGTGCGAGCGTTTATATCTGGCTATTTGGGGCACAGCCGTGCGTCTGTGTATCTGTGACCGCTGGGCCGTGCTGGTTCTTGGGTGCATGTGTGGGTGTGCACCCCTGGGTGCCTGAAAGAGAGTGTGTGTCCACATGTGTCTGCGTGCATCTGAGCACACCGCATCAGGTCTACGTTTGCACGTTCAGTCCGTTCAGTCACCTGGTCAGTCCTTCAGCTGCTTCGTTCTTGAGCAGCTCTTAACTGCAAAGCAAATACTCTTGAGAGAAGGAATGCCTCAGAGGTGATCCATGAACACGCCAGAGGCAGCTTGCCAGCTTGCTGGGCACCAGGAGTTGTGAGCAGGAACTCAGCCGAGTGTATGTGGAATCCTCCCAGGACGACTGTCCAGTGGAGGGCGAGAGAAGCTACTGAAAGGAGGTAAGGAAGCGCACCGAGTCCTGGAGACTCAAGACATATTTGCAGGCTCCCTGGACAGCTGTGTGCCCCGCAGCCTGCTAAGGAGAGGTGGTTGAGAGTGAAGTGATCCCTCGAGCCCAGTGGCTAAAGGACTCCTAACCCTCCAGCTCCAGGTCCCTGCATAATGATCCACAGTAAACCTTGAGCTTTTCCTCCTTACTGCCACAAAACCTGCTTGACTCTGGCATAAGGGAAAGAGGTACTGGGCATGAAGGTGCATGTCTGAAATCCCAGCACTCAGGACGCTGAGGCAGGAAGATCACTGAGAGTTTGAGGCCAGCCTGGGGTACAGAGTGAGTTCAGGACCATGTAGCGAGACCCTGCCCCAACAAAACAAAACAAAACAAACAACCATAAAAGGTGTCCACACAGGTCCTGATTTTTCCCAGATAGACAGTCAAGCCAAGCCTCAGAGTTGTAAAGCTCTGGGTTCAAGTCCAAGCTGTCCTATGTCCACTTCTTAGTTCTCATAAGAAGTTTCTCCCTCTGCAGAGTGAGGGGAGGATTAGGTGTTGCCTGCCACACATTTAGCTGCTGCTTGCCAATGGGGAATCTTCAAAAAGTGAACGTGTATGCCTTGTCTTTGGGAGTTTCTGCTTTTATTTTTTGTCTTTTTGGAGACAGGTTCTCCTTATGTAGTTCAGTCTGGTTTTAAACTCACTATGTAACTTATGCTGGCCTTGAGTCACAGCCATCCTCCTGCCTCAGCCTCCTGATTGCTGGGATTACAGACGTGCACCCCTACACCTGGCATATGCTGAGTCCTTAAAGAATCAATTAATGTCCTGCTCTGGTTTCCAAGCACTCTCAGCGTGGTTTCTGTGGCACCTTTTCAGGGCTGGTGTGAGGACGCCCACGACTGTGTTAGTGATTGGGCCGAGGGGCCCCAGTCACAGACAAGCAAGCTGCTGTTAGCACTCAGGACAGTGACCCATGTCCTATACAACAGCACAGGCAGGGGAGACAGTTTCCCAGCCTGTAAGGGTCAATACATTGAGTCCACTTGAGAAGTCTAGAAGGTTAACTAAGTAACTCAGCAGTACTGCATGCTCCAGTGCACAGGACATGCCTTTAGGCGCTGGGATGTTCTTCATTGCCTCATTTGAGAAGTGTGGGAATTTAAGCACCTGACTCAGCAGGGGACCAGTGTCCTCAGTTTGTAAAGCTCATCCTGTGCAAGAGGAGGGCTTGGAGATAGTATGCGACGTGCCGTGTGTGTGTGTGTGTGTGTGTGTGTGTGTGTGTGTGTGTGTGTGAGATGCCCTGCTACCCTGCCTTGGAGCCAGCTGATTATGGACTGAAACCTCCACAAACTGCGCTAAATAAACCTTTCCTTCCCTAACTCTGGGTGTTGGGTATTTTGTCCCAGCAATGGGCGGAAAGTATCAATGACAGAGGCACTTGTGCCGCTGAGCTATATCCCCAGCCCATTCACCAGTGTTTGAAAGAAGTACTTGTCAGCACTCTTGACAGGGATAGGATGCCAGGTCCAGGGGTGGTGCCCCCACCCGGAAGGGCAGAGAAGGAACCGCCCCCCCCGACAATCCTGCTTCTCATTTCCATGCAAACTTGGGGCCCCCAGGTCAGGGGTGAGACCCCACGCCCATCCACCCGGTCCTCCGGAAGTGGTGTCTGCACTCCCGGAAAGCTTGCTCTTTATTAACCTGACCGTGGTCAGGAAAGGCGGTGGCCAGGGCAGGGCAGGCAGCAGGGGCAGGGCGGATTTGCTCTTCTCTCTCAGGTGTGGGCAAGGGTTGAGCAAGACCTGGGTTCAGATCCCAGCCCCTCACTTCCTGGCTGTCTCTGTCACTGTGAGAATGTTTCTCTTTAGTACAGGGAAAGGAGTACCCACCAAGCAGGGCTATTCTCAGGTACAGGAGCCCAGGGGTGTGTGCCCGCCTGACACTGGGAGACCCTTATGGGCGCTCATCCTCTGAGTATTATCTCTGTTCTTTGGCATGGGACAGCACAGTGCTGCTGCCCCAGGGGTTCCTGGGAGGTGGAGGGGGGCATGCGGGGGTGAAGGGGAGTTAGGGGAGGGGCCTGGACACTGGAGTCCCCTCATGGCCTCTGGGGTGAGCAGCAGAAACCTCCATGAGACCCTTCCCTGCAGGGTCCCCTCTTGGGAGACCCAAAGCCCAGGGTGCGTGTGGACCCAGAGTGCCGCCCTAGTGGCCAATGGAGTAGGCGCCTGAGTCTGTGGACTGCTTCTCTGCGGTGGCCTGGTCCAGGGGGTTGGGGACCTTCAGCATGGACTCGTTCACCTGTGGGCAGAAGGACATCTGAGCCTGGGCGACCCATCTGGTCCTCGGGGCCCCACATTCTTTTCAGGTGCTCCAGGGCACATGGATGCCTGAGGTGCCCTGTGGCCTGGAGATGGAGAGTGGACCCTGTGAGGGTGGGGTTTGATGGGATGACCCCTGAGACCCGCAACCCCCTGATGAGTGGGGACCTGAGATGTGGGGACCTGAGATGTTCAGCAAAGCCTCAGGGTGAGCCTCGGGGGTTCCAGGGCCCCAGCTCCCCACCCGGCCCTCCAGCCCCGCTCGCCTCCTCAAACTTCTTGGCTTTGTACTGGTCAGCGCCTTTGAGGAAGTTGAGCAAGATGATGTCACACAGCACGGTCCCCTGCAGACAGAGGTGGCAGTCAGAGGGGCTGCGGGGAGGGGCGGGTGTGGGGACAGGACAGGGAGTGGCGACCGGAACTGTCCAAACGCTGAGGGAGGCTTCCTCGCAGCTATGCCTGGGCCGAGATGGGCTGCACGGCCACCTTGCCAGCTCCTGGGTGACCCAAGACCACAGCACAGAGGACTCGGCGGGGGAAGCAGCTGGACACCAGAGAGAACCCTGCCCAGTGCACCCTGTCCCAGGGGAGGGCACGAGGGCAGCTCCAGCCTACAGAAACCCTGCTGTCCCCTGCTTCCGGCACAGACACAGGACTTGGTCTGTGGGCACCTGTTCTCAGAGGCACTGAACTTCGGAGGTGCCAGCCCCAGGGCCATGGCCGGCAGGAGGTGGGGGGGCCAGAGAGGGGAACTCACCACTCCCACGGAGGTGAAGGCTGCCACGGAGCTGATGATGGTGGGGATGATGTTGAACTTGCCAGCCTGGGGTGCAGAGAACAGCCGGTGGGGGGTGCAGAGGGGCGGGGTGCCCTGGGGCTGAGCCAGGCTACCAGGAGGAAGGGGCTTGGGGGCAGCAGTCCCATCAGTCAGGACAGAGGGAGACGGGGCTGGGACACCCCCCCCCCAGGGTCAGAGCCGCGCACTCACGTTCCCGTACACCAGCACGTCGAAGCGGATGCCGAAGGCCTTCATGAGGGTGCGGTACTCACTGCCATTCTCCATCTTGTAGTACTTGGCAAACCTGCGGACGGGGCAGTGGTGGGTCTCCTGGGGGCTCCTCTCTGAACCCCACCACCCCCCACTTTCTGATGGTTAGGGAGACGTCCACAAGGGTCTTCCCTGGGGGGACCACTGGACCTCCAGGCCGGCATCACTTTGGGAACCTGTCCGAAACAGCAGATTCCTGACCCCAGGGCACAGACTGCCTACTCCTTGAAGGAAGTCCCTGCCCAGGCCAGCTCGCTGCAGGGCTGCCCGCCTGGCTCCGCCCATCAGCTGTGAGACTCAGCCAGCAGTGTGGCCTCGAGTCCTTGCATCTGTAAGCTGGACCTGCGAAGATCCGGCTTCACAGGTTGACTGGAGAGCTGAGGACCCCATGGCTGGGGGTTGGGACAGTCCTAGGACCAGGAAAGCACTCAGGAAACATTGGCTGACGTCCATTGGCTGTCGGTATTTGGTGAAGAAACGGGTTTGCATTTGAAGAATGGTTACAAACAGTGCTTTTGGATGGCTCCTGTGAGTGGTCAGGTCGCCTGGCCACCATCCTAGGCACAGAACAGAGCAGGGATACTTGTTTTCTTCAAGAGAGAACTTAATAACAGGCCCACACTCACCCAGCAGACTCAGCACTAGGTTTGCCCTCTGTCCCTTTTCTCGCTTAGCCACTGGGCACCCTAAACTGCGGGGAGCTCGTGACAGTGGCCTCTGTCTCACCAGACAGAGCTGTGTGCTGAGTGCAGAGTGGGGTGTTCACACCCGCTTCCTGCAGATGCCCGGGCGGAAGGTTGCCTGTGTTTTTGCCGTCAGCAGGCAGTGGACTAGGGGCAGAGCTGCAATCTTTGAGCTCCTAAAGCCAGGGCATTTTGCCCTGTGGTCCACTGTGATCCAAGCAACTTCTGGCTTCTGCTCTGCAGAAGTTGAGTTCCTGGGACCAGCATCTTTGGAAGGTGAGGAGGGTTCAGTGAGATGGCAGGGACGCTCCCTATGGATGTGGGGATGGCTAGGCTCTTATGCAGGGCTGCCTGCCTGTCTCTGTCTCCCCGCCCCCTGTAGGCACAGGGCCTGAGAGCTCATTCCCTAAAGCTGCCAGTCCAAGTGGCACAGGTCAGAGGGGACAGGCAGTGACAGGAAGGTCACCGTGGAGGAGACGGTCACACACTGCCCACTGCTTGGGGGGGGTCTGACTGGAGGTGGGTCACTGGGGTGTGGCCTCTTGCTCCTTCTGGGTTGCCCTGGTCGGGGACGTTTCCTCTCCTGCCACTTTCCTTCCTTGGAGCCAAGCAAACATAGGCTCAATCCTCTGAACTTATGAATCAAAACAAATGTGCCCTCCTAGCAGTTAAAGGTGTGGAGTGTTTTGTCCCAGGGATGGAAAGTGACTTTGGGAGCCACCAAGCCTGGAGTCGAGGGGGTGGTTTCCATCAATAGGAAGTACCACCAAATACGCCACCAACCGGAAGCGCCACCAACAGGAAGTACTGACAACAGGAAGTGCCATCGACAGGAAGCGCCACCATGAGGTCAGTGAGCAGCAGCACCCAGCAGCCAGGGTGTTCAGGCTGCTGAGCTTCTGCCATGGTTTGCCACCTGAGGCCATAGCCTGTGGGGCAGCCCTGTCCCACCACCTCAGCTTTCTCTAGTTCTAGAAGCTTCTCTACTGCCCTGCACCTGCCAGGCACTTGGTAGCAGCGTCTAAGAGTTGCCAGCCTAGGTGTGTTTCCTCTCTGCCTGAGTGTCTATCTCTGTGAATGGTGCCCCCACCTGGTCACCCTTGATGTCTGCCCCAGGACACATCGCCCCACTTACTGCCCCTGTGACAGAGGGAGCCGAGCCCAGGCCTAGAGCTTCATTGGGTGGGAAGAGGCAAGTGTGTCCCTGCTGTGCCCGGCCAAGCTGTGCACCCGACAAACCATCTGTTGCCCAGGTAAGGCTGCCAACCATACGGGGAGGAGAAGGTTCCCAGGATCCAGGCACAGGTAGGCACTTCCTCCCGGAAGGAGGAAGGACGTGGAGGCAGGGGCAGGGAGAGAGCGAAGCCAGCTTCTTCCCATAGCTCTGTCAGAGGGAGCTACTCAGGTCCAGGCAGAGCAGGCCCTTCCGGCTGCAGCAGCAGGGGAATTAGAGGACAGACCCCAGGAAGGGTCTCATTCTTACAGAGCTGGTTGGGCGGGCACACCTAAAATCTCAGAAGGGAGATTCCCAGCCTACCTGGGAGACTGATGCAGGAAGATTGCAAGTTCAAGGCCAGACTGGGCAACTTAGCAAGACTCTGTCTCAGTGTAAAAATCAAAGCAGGGTTGGGAATGTGGCTCCATGGTAGAGTATTTGCCTAGGAGGCAGGAAGCCCTGGGTTCCAGCACCAGGACTTCAAGGGAAACATAGTAACAATAGCGTTCAAGATCCTGATTCTGCCAGGAGCCCTCGCGGGAGATTTCAAACAGGTGCGGAAGAGAAGTGAACAGGAAGAGCAGGAGGCGCAGGAGGCCTCTGCTGCGGCCTTTGGGCGGCCCGAAGTCAGGAGAGACCACGGATACACACAGAAATGCACGCAAACCCTTGCTGTGGTCAGTCCTGGAAGCAGGACCCGCTGTGGGCGGTTCACAGATGAGAGGGAGCCACCCCAGGTTTCCGGGATCCACACCCATGACCCTGAGCTGTCCCGCCTTTGGTGCGGCTGGCTGTCCATGAAGGCACAAGCAGGTCTCAAAGCCAAGACTGTGTGATCTCGCACCGTTGTCTGAGGTGGGGACCACGCAGGGGCTGAAGGGGGTAGGTATGGGGGCAGGCAAGGGGGCCGGCGGTCCTGACTCCTCCACTCCCCACACAAGGCTTCCACAGCGACGACGTCGCACGCTGCTATAGTGCCTGGAGCGGGACACCGGCATCCTGGCCACCGCAGTTGGGAGCGGCGCTG
Organism: Dinomys branickii; assembly: GCA_004027595.1. NCBI lineage: Eukaryota > Metazoa > Chordata > Mammalia > Rodentia > Dinomyidae > Dinomys > Dinomys branickii. Next base: position 30,748 of record PVLD010011980.1, on the reverse strand, counting down.
TCTAAATTTATCCTGGGAGCGCATGCGAAGGAACAGGGAAAAAAAATCACAGCGGGCTTGGTTCTCCTCCAGTGCCTGCCTTCCAAGAGGCAAGAGCCCGGTAGATCATTATCTCACCCGCCACCCACCTCTCCGGCTGGGCAGGGGCGGGGCTCCTCCCGCTGCCACTGCAGGGAGGAGCGAGGGGTGAGGAGGCCTGGCCGCAGACCCGGCCTGGGCTCCAGGGTGGCTGGGGCCTCCGCAGAATCAGGTCGACCCTGTGGCAGAGACGCTGGGTGGTCATTGGATCCGGGTTGTCCTCCCTCTTGGCACCCACGGGGGGCCACGTTTGCTGGTCCCTTCTCTCCACCTGGGCCCCCCAGCTGGTTTTGGCCCCTGGCTGGCAGGTGGAGGTGAGCCCTGCGCTGGGCTGAGGTATCCAGACAGCGTGCTTTCACCCGGCCTGGGAGCATGCCGAGGCCAGCAGGAGACCAAGGCAGGAGGCCAGGAGTGGAACCCCCTCTCCCCGACCCACAGTGCGCTGTGGCCCAAGAGGAAGACACTCTGGCTTCCCTGCTGCCATGAGGGGCTGTTTGTTACAGCCATCAGTGGGGACTCCACTGACTGCTATGAAACCCTAGTTCTGCAGCTCAGATGATCAGGGATCCGGGAGCGCTGATTTGCCAAAGGGCAGAGAGTGAGTTGAGCTGGGCATGGCTCGACAGCAGAGTAAATGCCCGGATGCTCCACTCTCAGGAAGAAGCCGCCAACAGAGGCCCCAGGGTCTGGGCTCAGGGTTGAGGTCTCAGGAGCCGACCTCTTGTCCCTGGCAGGTGCCCCAGACAACAACCTGGACCTCGGGCCTCGGCTGTTTGCCCAGCAGCCTGAGCCCCTCATTCTCTAATAGGGTGGGTACTGCAAATGGCCACTTCCTTGCCCTTCCGAGGCTTGGCTGGGCACAGGGAGACTTTGGACGGTCTGGGTCTCGGCCTGAATCCTGCTTTTGTGCTTGAAATCGGTTCTGTGGCCTGGGGTGAGCGATTTCACCTTGCCACCCATATCCCATCTGTAGCGCAGAGACAGCAGGGCCGCCTTGGAACTTAGCTGCTCCGTGCAGCGATGGCAGACCCTGGGCTGGATGGGCTCAGTGCTTGGCCCTTGATGAGCAGTCCAGATCTGGTGCCAGCCACCTCGTGACTCGGCGCCCTTCCTGGCAGAGAAGGTGTGGTACTGGCCGGACAACTGTGACCTCCTGAGTCTCCTGGAGCCTGTCCCTGAGAAGCACAGGTGTCCATTGCAATGGCAGCAGAAGATTAACCCAGCAACTGCGCAGGAGGATGGGCCACAAGACGAGGCATGCAGCTCCCCTGCATCACCTGCTGGAGAAAAGCTTGGGGGCTGAACCAAGCCCTGAACCGAGCCCAGCCGCCAACGACAACGGTGCTGTGAGAATTGGTGCTGCGCAGGAGGCAGGGAGAAAAGTGGAGTCTGAGGCTGCAGGGTGCCTGGCCGAAGCTGAGCCTCCTGGCCCAGGACCGCAGGAAGCTGCCTGCTGTCTCTGCACCAGGCTTGCTATGTTTCTGGGCTTCACCAGTTGCAAGGTCAGAGGTCACTGGCTCTGCACCCTGCTAGCTTCCTTGCTCTGCCCGGTTTTGCCTGTGGCAGTGGCTGTGTCTTCCTGGCTCAAGACCAGGCTCCAGCCATAGCTGTAGATGCAGGGTGGCGATCGCCACTCTGCTTTCCTGGTGTGCCTCAACCTGCCCTGCCGTGTAAATCTTTTCTCAAGCCTGGTTGAGGGTGCTTTTCTGCTGGCCCTCCCACCCACATACCTGTTTCCAACTCCACACTGGCCAGCCCCGAAGAGGCAGAGATGCCCTGTGCCATTAGCAGTGACGTAAAGGATGGGCGTGGACAGGAGGACCACAAATCATCTGCTGGCTGGACGGATGAGCTTCTGCAGCGGTGCGGGTCCAGCTGGCAGAGAGAGTGCACTGGGGTGGCCGAGTCTCCAGGCTCCGCGCCTTGCTTTAGGTCACTGGATCCTGAAGGAGCCTTGAGGCTGGGTGTGTTTAGCCAGCCTGTTTTACAGAGGAGGAAACTGAGGCCTGCAGGATAAAGCTGCTCAAAATCCCTCCATGTCTGTGGTCAAGGCTGGAATCGTAGCCCAGAGCTCTCCCTGTCGACGAACCAGGCTCCTTCTGCTTCCGCTTGAGCACTCCTGGCTTGCTCTAACACAAATGCCGTCACCTCTCAGGATCCGGTGGAGCTGGCTCCTCAGTCCCTGCAGATAGCAAACTCCATGGATGCCTGAGTCCCCAGATAAGACGGTGTGGGATTTGCATATCCTCCTGTAGACTTTTTTTTTTGAGACAGAGTCTCACTGTATAGTCCAGGCTGGCCTTGGGCTCAGTGATCCTCCTGCCTCAGCCTTCCAAATGCAGGGATTATAGGCATGTACCACCCTGCTTGGCTTCTGCTGTATACTTTTAAGCACATCTGGGTTACTTATAACACAGTGTCAACACTACGCAAGTAGTCGTGAAGTACAGCTTGGGAGAAGGATATGAAAATACCATGTATGTTCAGGATGTGTGCAATTATCCCCCAAATATTTCCCACATGTGTTCAGTTGAATCCATGGGTGCAGAGCCTGGGATGGAGCCCAAGTGACTATATTTTAGAATAGTTTGGGTTCAGGTCTATCATTTGAAATAAAAATCCACTGGCCCAGGAACTGGTCTCACTCTGTATCAGCCACAAGCCAGGCGTGTGATGGAGTGGGAGGCAACAACCACAATGTGGCTCCCTTTCTGCAGCCCTGCGGATCCCACGAGGGATCTGGGGACCTGAAGGAGCCATGCTGGCTCAGCCCTGGGGCTGGCATTTGCTGAGATCACCAGTCACTGACAGTTTGCAGAACGAAGGGAGTTTTCATCACATGCACCAGCCCCTTGGAAGCTCGCAGACATCTGTTTAGAAATGATCTGGCCTCCCATGGAGTGGCGAAAACTCCTGCCTAGAGCAGGCCATGAAGCTGTGACAGCAGCAGGAAAAACAGCAATATACTCCTGGATTTGGGTCTGACTTGCGAGGGAAACTTGGGCCTGGAGTTTGGGTTTCTCGGCAGGAAGGAGGTGCCGTTGTCGGTGGAGCTTTGCCTGGAGGAAGTATTTTGCCAGCTGAGATATACTTTCACAGTTGATTTCATACTGATAGGAAAATACCTCCTGGCTGCCTCACTGTGTATGGGGTGGGGCCACAGCCCTGGCGCGGCTGGGACTCCTCCCCTTGAGAAGGGATTGGAGCCAGGGCTGTTCAAGCAGCCTAGGGACCTTGTCAAGTTCAAAGGTAGACATTGAGGAAGCTGTTTGTTGTTGATTTTATTTGCTTGTTTGCTTAATTTTTGACACAGGGTCTTGCTATATAGTTCAGGCTGGGCTTGAACTCATGGCGATTCTCCTGCCTCAGCCTCCCAAATGCTGGGATTATAGGCGTGTGCCACCATGCCTGGAGTGTTGTTGATTTTAAAAAATATGACTACTAATATGTCCTTAATTAATGAGCACAGAGCCGCACAGCCAGCTGCTTGTTTTGGGGAGTGATCTCGGCCTAATTTTCTTTTTCTGTGGAATGGGGGTTCTACAGCCGACTTGGGGTACAAAGCAGGCTGTGCTTCTAGGGTTCGATTCCTGGCAGCGGCCACGAGTCCTGCAGGCTTGGAGGGGTCAGTGAGCCTGGAGGCCTGGATTTCCAGACGGAAGTACCCCCACGCAGCACCACAGAGGTCTCGGCTTCCAGCGAGGGCTCTGCCATCCTCCACTCGGAACGCTGCACTGCCGGGGGCTCCTGTGGAGGGCGGGGAGGGAGACCCCACAGAAGGGGCCCTGTGGCTGCGGGAAGGAGGGTGCGAGTGTGGGAGCCAAGAGCTCGCTCACCGCCAAGGATTCCGTGTGGAAACGAAGCCGGTTCCAGCTCTCGGCGTCGGGGAAGCTGCCAGGGCGCCTTCCAGCCCAGAAGCGTCGCTGCCAACACCCCATGCGAGAGCGTCGAGCAGCTGAGCAAGTGTTTCTCAGTCCAGGCCCCGGGAGAGGAGATCCAAAGCCGGGGAGCCTTTCAGCAGCAGAATCTCGAGGGGCAGCAGGGCTCGCGGGGCTCCATGTGCTGCTCCTCGGGGTCACTGCTGTCCCTTTTCTTCTGAACCTTGTGGGGGAGGGGACCTGGACAGCAGCGGCTCTGGACCAGGCCAACTGTGCCTCCCCGTTAGGCCGTACATCGCAGGGGTCTCCAAGCCCTTCCCACCCACCTTGGCAGTGGGACAGCACAGGGGCTGCAGGTCCGTTCACAAATGGGGCTGCAAAGCCGGGCCTAGGTTACACACCTGTCATCCCAGCACCCGGGAGGCTGAGGGCTGAGGCAGGAAGATCGCCTTGAGTTCAAGGGCAGCCTGGGCTATCTTTCCTTCCTTCCTTCCTTCCTTCCTTCCTTCCTTCCTTCCTTCCTTCCTTCCTTCTCTTTCTTTCCTTCCTCCTTCCTTCCTTTCTTTTCATTCTTTCTCTCTCTCTTTTCTTTCTTTCCTTCCATCCTTCCTCTCTTTTGCTTTCTCTCTCTCTCTCTCTCTCTCTCTCTCTCTCTTCAGATAGGGTTTCACTAAGCAGTTCAGGCTGGACTTGAGCTTACATTATAACCCAGGCTGCTCTCAAACTCACAATGATCCTCCTGCCTCAAGTGCTTGATCCTCCTGGCTCAACCTCCCAAGTGCTTGGATTACAGGCATGTACCACCATGCTGTCTCAAGGCCAGTTTGGACTACATATCGAGATCCTGTCTCAAAAACAAAGAGGAGGAGGATTTTCAGATTTAACTAGGTGCTCCCCATCTGAACGCCAGAGCTAGACTTTCACAGGTCTGGGGATCATGGAATTGGACTCTGTGTAAACCTCAGTACGGCAAACGCGCTGGAATTCCCGAAACTACTCGAATGCAGCCCAGCGTAGCGGCTTCCTGTGAGCAGAAGTAACTTCCTGTTGTTACTCTGCTTAGATCAGTGTTGCTGGGGCTGTGGACGTATGGGTTTCCTGGGCAACGGCCCACACAGTAGCTGTCGGGAGGGGATGAAGGGGTGGGGCCTTGGCTGTGAGCAGGGGCTGAACTTTCACGGAGGAACTCGGCGGGGCCTGGGTCCTCCAGGTGCCCCACCGGGCTTTCCTTCCTCGCACTGCCCTGGGGGCCTCGGGGACCGCCGGGCCTCAGCCTGGCTTTCCGAGGGCTCCTGGGTGCCACCCACTTCTGGGCTCTCACAGGCCCCTTCTGTCCAGTCCCGGCACGGCCTCTTCCCGGCGCCCCTGCAGACCTGCGCGGCCCCCAGCACGGCCACGCCCCTCTTCCGTGAGGCTGCCCGCACCCTCCACGCACTCCTCTGTTAAACGCCCCTCCGGTTACTCCATGCACACACCTTGCGGGGAGTGACGGCGCCCACGGCACACACGAGTCTGTCTTTGCACTTCTAGCCTTGCACACGCCCACCCATACTGACACGGTCAAGCAGCCTCACACAGCGGCCTTGCGCAGACATGTGCGTGCACACTCGCACCCACACCTCGCGTGGTCCCTGCTCTTTGGCGCTGCTCAGCCCGTGGCACAACCGCGGGGTCCGCGCCTGCATTCACACCTGTGCTCCTCTTCAGAAATGCTGCGCACTGTCCACTACAAATCCCAGGACGCCACCAGCGGTGCCCTCTATGTGCTCAGGAAGAGGGGGTCAGAAAAATAGTAAGTTAGCAGGGTGCGATGGCCCACACCTGTCACCCAGCACTCGGGAGGCTGAGGCAGGAGGAGCACTGTATTTCGAAGCCAGCCTGGCTACACAGTGAATTCAAGACCAGCCTGAGCTACATGTGAAATCTTGCCTCAAAAAAACAAAACACCCCCCGCCCCCCCCCCCCGCAAACCCAAAGACTAGTATGTTTAAGTGTTCCCTGGAATCTTAAACCATGCACAATAGACCTAGTTGTAAAAGTAAAGTGTCTCCACCGAATTCCAAACCTTCAGGAGGGCACCCCAACACAGGGTAACGGAGGTGGAGAGGACGAGCTCACCGGGAGGATGGAAGGGAGATGTGCTTTGGTCACTATGGAAACGAGAATCTGGCTACCTTTGGTTGTCTGAGGCTGCAGACTAAGACCGGGCTGAATCTTGGCTCTGAAATCCTGCTGTCCACTGCAAAGGGCAGCGCAAACCTAGGACGGCAGACAGCCTGGGTCTGTGCAGGGAGGGGCACACGAATGTCTGGAGAAGGCAAGACTGGGCTAGGACCGGGGCTCCAGCTTCCGCTAGTCCTTCAGCCTCTCAGGAAGTCAGACTCCCATGCTCAGCAGGGCAGGAAGTTCCACCCACGAGCCCTGTGTCCCTGAGTTAACAAGTGTGAATTTCCATCCCCCTCTGTGTTCAGTCGCTTGTTCAACTAGGGCCCTTTGTGTGCTGGGCTGGAGGGTTGTGTGAGGGAGGAGGCAGTCCCTTGGGGTGCTGAGGGGTCCGGCCCCTCCCAGGTGGTCCTGGGAGTCATGCTGGTGGTCCTCAGAGACCCCCGAGTCCCCCCTGGGTTATTTAGGACAGGTCTATGTATCACGCCCTGCGGCACCCCAGTGCAGAAGGGCGGCCAGGGTGTAAGAAATAAATTGGAGACAAAGACCTTCACAGCAGGTCTTTTCTCAGTGAAAGCTGTTTCACTAAAGTTGTAGACACTGGAAGAGCTCTGGCCCCCAAAAGCATTCCTGCCACAGAGTACTGCAGAGAACAGGACGATTCCCCATGGCTGGGGCGTTGTGCAGACCAGAGCTTCCGCTTCAGATTATGAGAATTCATTAATATGTTCCTATTCTAAGCCTCCATACAAATATCCTTTGTATTGATTCAGCGCGATGCACTGACTGGAGAAATACGCCGATTTCTGCCAGAGAGACGAACGGTATTTTTAACCTACTTTAAAATATGTGTTGTTTCCTATGGTTTTTAAAACTCTGGAGTTGATTATGAAAGCAATTTCAATTTTTTAAAATTCTTCTTTCCAAAGAACATACATAACATATATATATATATATTTTTTTTTTTAACTATTAAATACAAAGTTTAATGGGGTGGGTGACTATAATTTAAAGTTTATAAATTAAGGTTAAAAAGGTGTGGTTTGGGATTTTGGCATATGTATGCCATTATATTAGAGATTACTACCACAAAGGAAATTTGATATTTTTGTTTGTTTCGTTTATTTGGTTTTTGAGACAGGGTCTCCCTGTGTAGTCTAGGCTGCCCTTGAACTTACTATACAGCCCAGGCTAGCCTCAAACTCACAGCAATCCTCCTGCTTCAGCCTCCTACATGCTGGGATTACAGGTGTGCCCCACCATGCCCAGCCAACAGAGGAAATTTGAGTTAATGATTCTTTGACTATGCCACAGATGTATTCTTATAGGTATTTTTTCTGGCCAAGATTGATCTATTTAGATTATTTAGCCTCTTTAGTGTGTAACCCCGTATGCAGTCAGGGTCCTGCCTGAAACCTTGAATTTTCACAGTTTTATTACCATTGCTGGGGTGGGGACCCAGCAAGGGAGGCAGCTGTGGGTGTGTCCAAGGCCTTCAGCTACTCTAAACAGTTCATCCTGGGTTCTCCTCTCTCCTTTTCCTCCAAATAGAAAAAACTAGAAGGATGCCTGAAGCCTCAAGGTCATTGGGAAGAAGGCCTGGGTAATATTTAGGAACTGGTTTCCGTTGCTCTTCGGTAAGGCATCGAAGAACTAATGATCACTGTCATTGTCAACGGCACCTCATGACATTTTCTGGTTTTGGACAGAAACGCGAAACCACCGCTTGTAAGGTGATCCCAGCTGTGGCCTTTACCTTGGGGACACAGAAACTGATTTTGGCGCAGATCTGGGGAGGGGACAGAGCCCCAACCAAGCAGGCGAAGGGGGACAGGAGCCTGGTTCCGGTCTGGGCCCCGGGCAGTGGCCTCCCACAGGGCCTCCTCCTCCCGTCCACAGCGAGAATGGAAGCTTTGCCCCTGCCGTGCCGTCTCTGCTGGGGTTTACCTGAAGTTGTAGCCGGGGGAGACGCTGCTCCTCTCTGAGACGCCGTCCAGCCGCGTGAAGGAGTACTTGGGGATGCACTGCTCCCACGCCTTATCTAAGTCACACACCCAGCCGATCTTGATGCCCAGGACTCCACCCTGCAGGAGCAAGAGGCCTGGTGTGACTCAGGGTGGTGGCTTTGTGACTGGGCAAGAGGTGCAGGCAGGGTCATGCTCACCGTGCCGGCCAGCTTCGTGAAGTCCTGGCCTGCAAACCGGACCACGTCGCCCACGCGCAGGATTGGGCAGAATGGGGCCCTGTCCGGGTGGAAGTGGCAGGTCTTCACATCACTCTCCGTCAGGTTGGGCAGGAGGTTTCCCCTGGGAGGAGCAGGGCGGGTCAGCGCAGCAGGCGGTCACAAACACAGCCCCCCTCTGGTCTTCAGACGGCTCAAGCCCTGCGCAGCTGGGCGGGGATGAGGGGACCCTCTCTGCCCCCCTGCCCCCTTCCACCGGGAGGGTGCCTCCTGTCGGGGTCTGATGTCCCCAGTGAGCAGGGCCCTGGGGGTCCCTGCCAATGCCACCCAGCTGCTGCTGAGCAGTGAGCCCATGGGAGGTGGCACTGGCCAGGTAAGGGCCATACTCACTTCTCAAAGTTGAAGAGCGGAAAGCGGATGCTGTTCTTGATGAAGATGGTGAAGTTCTCTGCCTCTGCCATGATGGGCCTGCAAGATGGGGTCAGTGACCGGAGGACAGGAGGCGGTGGGGGGAGGTCAAGCAGGGGCGGCCACGTGGAGCGGACAGAGCCACAGACATCATGCTGTGGGGCCGGGCACACACCTCTCCACCGTGTCCACCTCCGTGGGGCACCAACCCTGGACCTCGCAGGAGCGCAGCTCAGAGCTGTAGTTCACACAGCGGCCAGTGAGGATGCCTGGGGAGGGGACACAGGGACGCGTGCCCGGGGGGCCACTGCCTCCCCTGCTCCCCAGGGCCGCCCCACCCCAGGGCCCCCGCTGGTCCCCTCCGTCTGCCAAGTCCTGGTCTCCAAGGCCCTCCTGAACTGCCCCTGTGTCCGCATGCTCTGACCCCCTGCGTGGCACCTGTCATCACGCCACACTTAACTGCACTGTGTGGGGGCCAGGTCACCTCAAAAGGCGCTGGGCCCGGTTCCTCTGTAGATGTGGGAAGAACTGCACAGAGCAGGGGGTTCCAGGCCCCCAGGGGAGCCTCCTCCAGGGGCCCCTGTTCTGGGGCCACACTCACCCCCGCCCGCGAAGCGCCCTGGTGTGCAGTGGGTATCGTCCATGCAGTGGAACTTCTCCTCGCTCTGCAGGGCGGCAGGGGACAGGGGAGCCTCAGCCCTGTGGACTCCCACAGCTGCGGCCTCGGGACAGAGGCCGGGCAGGGACCCTGTGCCCCACCCGCCAGCAGCCGGCCGGGCCGCACCTCTGGGCAGAAGCCCTGCATCTGGTTCTCAGTGACAATCATCTTGGTAATGATGACGAAGACAGAGGTGCCCTGGGGGGAAAGAGACAAAGTCCCTTCGGAGAGGCGGAGAGGCGAGGCTCACACAGCCACCCTCCACACACCGAGGGCCGAGGCAGCCAGGCTGCTGGGTCGGCAGAGGGCAGAGGTGGCCCCACCCAGTGCGGTCCTGAGGGTGGCCCTGGCAGTGGCAGATGGCGGGACGCAGTGGTCTGTCCACAGCCCCTGGGAGGGGCTCCCCAGACTCCTGGCTCTGGGTTGGGGAAGCTCATCCTCACCAGCCCCTGCTCCTCACCCTCTATGAGTCTGGGGTACGTAGGGAAGCCCTACCTGAGGCGGGGTGACGTAGTCGGACACATCCATGACCCGGTTGGCATAGCGTCCAAAGCCCTTCACCTTGGTCACCACCGAGGACTCGATGGCCGTGTCGCGCACTTGGTATGCCTTCTCGTGCAGGAAGACCCACCTGTGCCGCAGCAGGGGCGAGACACAGAGGAGAGGCATCAACTCAGCCTACCTGCCCAGGAGCTGCTCCTTCCTGCTCACCTAGGACCATGAGTGTCTGCCTGGTGGCAGAGGCTGGGCTGGGCCACACCCTGGGCCAATTTAGGGTGCTGCACTATCTCCCCCGTCACTGCCCACCCAAGGAGCCTTTTCGGACTTTCTGCCTAATTACTTCTCCTATGGAGGGAGCTTTACTGTGACAGGCAGTTGTTTAGGTTCACACAAATACTTGTGCTTTATTCAAGGTGTAATCAGAAGGTACAGTGAACATTGAAATTTTAAAAAATTTATTCCACACTGCTGCGAAGCTGCTTCAAAATTCTTTTCTTCCTTCAAACACACTCATCCCATCATCCTCATCACTTTCTGCCGCAGCTCTGGAGTCTTCTTTCCTGAGGGTCTTGGCCCAGCGGGGCTGCCTCGATATTCTGCATTGATTCAAAATGCTGACCTTTCAAGGTCACTTAAAAAGGTCACTTTGACCTTGGGGTCACACAGTGCCAGGCCTGGTGGATAAGGTGGACGGGCACACAGTGTCATGTTTTCCTGGCCCACCTTTCCACTGGACGGTGCTCAGTGGCAGCGTTCACTGTATTTTTGACCACACCTTCTAACGTAAAAAGGACCCCAGAGCTGCTGCAGAAAGCAGTAAGGAAGCTGGGACGAGCTTGTGTGGAGCTCAGGGGAGCACCAGGGGGTTCCTGACCCGGTGTCTGTGACTGTAACCAAGGGTCTACACACACAGCATCCTGGCCGCTCCTGCACGTGCGCAGCCTTTATCTCCCCTGCTGAGAACAGGCCCGGGGGCAGGGGTCCCTCTACTGGGCTGTCCAGCCGCCTTCACCTGTGGGGGCAGAGGATGGGGACAATGCTGGGTCTCCACCCAGCAGGTACCCGAACGCAGCGGCCGGCTGGATCTGAGGTCACTGCTGGGCTTTCGCTGCCACCTAGTGGCCATTTACCGGGACAGCTCCCGCTGCGGCTTGAAGCTTTGATGGACCAGGGCTGGCCAGGCAGGCCAAGAATGAGACACACCCCAGCTTCACAGGGCAGGTCTCGCGGCGGCCCTCTGGCCTCCGGCCTCCCAGCCTCGCCGAAGGCCGGCAGGGCCTCGGGTAACCGCTGTCACTGTCCCCACTCTAGAGCCCACCAAGGTCATCTTGAACAAGCAGGTACATGGCTGCATTTCTAACTGCACGACTCCCTTCCCTGTGCTGGGTCTGGAACCTGGGGCCTCATGCACGGGGTTTGCTGTGCACAGGCGTGCGGAGGAGTGAGCCCTGCCCAGCGCAGACCAGACAGGTGACCCTCGGCTCCCCCAGTGTGGGGGTGCAGCGGGGAGCAGCTCCCACATTGTACCAGGGTCACAGTCACCAGTCACATTTACAGTGCAGCAGGATGCTGCTTGCGAGCAGCACCTTGTGTGGTTTTCACTGAGCAGGTTTGGAGTAATCCCTACAGTGAGGCTTCCCCTACTCCAATATTTTCTTCCTTCCTTCCTTCCTTCCTTCCTTCCTTCCTTCCTTCCTTCCTTTTTCTTTCTTTCTTTCTTTCTTTCTTTCTTTCTTTCTTTCTTTCTTTCTTTCTTTCTTTCTTTCTTTCTTTCTTTGTCTTTTTGAGGCAGGGTCTTGCTGTGCAGTTCAGACTGGCCCTGAGCTCACTTTGTAGCTCAGGCTGGTCTCAAACTTGCAATGATCCTCCTGCCTCAGCCTCCTGTTTCTTCTTTCTTTTCTTTCTAAAATTTAATTTTCGGGCAGGTGTGATGGCACATACCTGTGATCCCAGCACTTGGGAGGCTGAGGCTGGAGGATTGCTCCAAGGTTGAGGCCAGCCTGGGCTACAAAGTCAGCTCAAAGCCAGTCTGAACTGCACAGCCAGATTTTGTCTCAAAAAAAAAATCCAAAATTTTATTTTTCAAATTATCATTATCATTATCATTATTATTGCAGCACTGGGGACTGAACCCAGGGCCTTCACACTGAGCTACATCCCCAGCCCTTGCTTATTTTTAAATTTTGAGACGAGGTCTCACTCAGTCCCTAAATCTCACAGGCAGTGCTCAAACTTGTGATCCTCCTGCCTCAGCCTCCTAGAGTGCTGTGAGTACTGACATGTGCCGCCGCGCCCAGCAAATTCTTGCACTTTTTGCTGGCCAGAAATAATGGCACATTGTTTGATGCTTGCACACATGATAGCATCGTTCCATCAAGCTCTTAACACAGCTATCGTCTCTCTTATTATCAAGTACTTACCCTACTTCTCAAGGGGCCCGCCCTTGAATTCCCAGCTTTCTCGGGTGGGAAATGGCTCCACGCCGGCTACCTGTGTTATTGCTGCCTGTCGAGGGATTAATGCACCATTAGGAGTTACTTCCCTACTTGTAAAGCGCTCTCGGGAGCCCTCGCCTCTGTGGAGTCTGGGTGCTGCCTTCTGTGCTACCGCCCTAGTGCGTTTCCCTTTACTTGGAGAGGGGGGAGCTTTGCTTCCTTGCCTCCGAGCCACAGAGAAGAGGCGGAGCCCTCACTACAGAAGACAGAAGTCATCAGGCAGCCCTGGGTCGCAGCCCTGCTCTGTGGAGCGGGAGAAGTAGCCACAGAGTGGACAGCTTCCCAGCGTGATCCAAACGGCGGCCTCCAGGCATGCCCTGCCCTCGGGCCCGGAAGCGTGTGCGCAGGACCAGCGGCTGCAGGTTATCACTAGGGCATGGCCAACACAGGACGGTCAGCTTTGTTGATTCCCCGCAGAGGGCAGAGCGTTGTCGTGTCACCTCCATGGCACAAAGGGGGAAACTGAGGCACAGAGGGGCGGGCCCACCTGCCCCACTCCATGGAGCCTCTGCGTGGATTCCTCACCAGGCCACTTGTAGCCACTGTGGTGCAGGGCCTCAGGCTGGGTCTTATCTCAGGACCAGGCAGTGCTCTGCCAGCTGGGGACTATTACTACAACCCCTCTCCTCCAGGTTCGCTCCGTGCCCGCCCGCCCAGAGGAGAGGTCGGTGGTATTCTCTCTCCCTCTCTGCGAGTTAACAAGGGGAAGGGCTGCAGCGGCCCCTGGGGGTGTCCCTCAGCGCTGGCTTGAGAGTGGAGTGGTTCCGGTCTGGACCAGGCCAAGCTGGGGCGGACGACAGAGGCCGGTTCTTCCGATTCTTGGCATTGATGCTGCTGCACTGACTTATGTTTTCCTTGGCTTCTGGTTTATTATTTATAGAGCGGAAGGGGGCGGGAGGTGTGGGAAGCACCCCGGGGAGTGGGTGCGGGGTGCACACTGTGGGTGTCCAGGAGAGGGGTGAGCTGGCTCGGGAGAAGAGGGCGCCTGGGGCATCATTGCAGCCCCTACCCGAGCTGAGCCCCATGGAGTCACCTCCAGGTACCAGATGTGTCAACATCTGGAACCTGCTTTCTGGCTTCGGGGCCTGAGGCTTCTGGACCAATGGGTTGCTGGGGGACGCTGCATTTGGGAAGGAGTAGGCTTGGGGGAGGGAAAAGGGGATTGGAGGCACCATCAGCCATCTCTGGGCCTCAGGAATGGTCACCAAGCACTTCAACCTGCAATCCTCCTGCCTTAGCCTCCCAGTGTGCTGGGATTCCAGGCATGTACCACCAGGGCACCACCTGCACTAGGAGAGCCCTCTTCCTGTCCTGGCTGCCTGCAGGATCAGAAAGGGACTGGGTTTGTCCAGGCTGCCTGCAGGATCAGAAAGGGACTGGGTACCAGGAAGTCCCACCACCTGGGGTCAGACTTGGCCCAGGGACCAGGAGAAGCTTCAGGCAGCAGCTCTCTTGTGCACCTGGGGTAGGGTGAAGCTGGATGCCGCAAGTGGTGTCATTGTGGGCCAGGAGCTGAGGCAGGAGGCCACAGCGTGAGGGACGAGGCCAGATGCTGCTTTGAGGGTGAGAAGATGGACCGGCCGTGTCACTACTGTCTAGGTGAGGCCAGGTGGCCTCCCTCCTGGCGGAGATACTGGAAAAAGGCTGCTGCAGGTTTATTTTGTGGTCCTGGGGATTGAACCCCTGAGCGGCCTCTGCACTGAGCTACATGCTCCAGTCCCTTTCATTTTTTATCTTGAGACAGGCTCTTGACACTGCTAAGCTGCCCAGACTGGGCTCAAATTTGCATTCCTCCTGCCTCAGCCTCTCAGGGTGTTGGGATCACAGGTGTACACCCCCACGCCCAGCTCAAGAGCGAAGCTCATGATGACACCACAACGCTAAAATCCTTTCACATCCAACAGAGTCGGGCCTCACCCTCCCTTGTCCGCTCCTGTTCTCTGTCAGCCTCAGCACTTTGGCCAGGGCAATCTTCCCAGCCCAAGCTCCGCACTCCTGTCTTCCCCAGCCTTGGCACCCCCCTACACACACTCTTCACCAAGCTCCTGGGACAACAAAGCGCCTCTCACCCCTGCCCTCTGCTTCCTCTGTCCCCGCCGCACATCTTTTCCTTGCTCCGATGAAATCCACTCTCTTCCCCTCTGCAGAGGGCACAGGGCGTCTGTACCTCGAGCCTCCTCCTGCACACCCCATCTCTAGGTGGCTGCCAAGGGCCCCTGAGGAGGCTGAGCACCTTCTGGAAGTGGCTCTCCCGGTGTTGTGCAGCCCCAGCCTCAGCTGGGAGCCACTTCCCTCCCTCCTGGGCCTCGCTGCCTCTATCTCCCTCTCTCCACCAGTCCGAAGCTCATGGTGGAAGCACCCTGTCAGCCTCTGCTCCGGCCCCATCTGTCCTCAGCCCCTCACACCTGGCATGGTGGGGAGACACTGGCTACACCCTTGCTCAGGCGAGGACAGTGGGTTCCCAAAGTCGTGGCAGGGCAGGGCTCCGGTGCAGAGAGGCGGCCCTGGCCGGTGTGCCGGTTGCAGAGTGCGGCGCTGATGTAAGTGAGTGGCGTGGACCCGCTGGGAGCTGTCAGGCTGAGACAGATCAGCCGGGTAGCAAGACGCCACTGAGCCTGGCAGGCGCCCTCCACAGCCGGCCCAGCCCCCAGCCCTGGGGGACGAGGTCTGAGCGTGTTGGAGAGGGGTCAGGGGCCGGGTCCAGGAACCAGCTGGCTCCAGCTCCCAAAGTGTCCTGTCTGCAGCCCGTGGAGCCAGGGCAGGCTGGGCATGTGCCGAGACGGCTCTCACAGTCACCTGGGCCAGCAGACGTGCCGGTGCCTGCACACCGTTGTGGCACTGGGTGGACATCCAGGCAGGGACCGACTGTAGCACGCAGCTGTGACCTGTGCTCTGGGGAGGTGGGCGAGGGACACCAGAAAGCCTCGTCTCACTGAATCTCTGTACTGAGAGGGCGATTCAACACCACGCAATCCCACCCCGCAGCTCCAGCCCACACGAGGCGCCCATGCCACAGCTTTGGCCAAACACGGAAGCAAGAGGGGCTGACACAGACACCTGCCCACAGGCCATCTGCCCTCACACACTCCTCCGTGTGACCTTTCCAGCCACCAAACCGGCACACAGAAGGTTGACTTCGCCTGCTGGGACGGAGGCTTGGTCCAGTCAGCAGCTTGCTGTCACACACACACAGAGCCTTTGTCTCAGAGAATGGCGTGGAACAGCAAGCCCAGGCCCTGCCTGCATGCCCTGGGACCCTCTAGTGTGCGATGTGGCAAGGACAACCCGCACCCCACCCACTATTGTCTGCTCCCGCCTTTGTTGTCTGAGTATGGGGGTGTGTACAGGAGGGGAACTGGGACCCTGCCGGCCCTGAAGAAACTGCCAGCCTGCGTTTCCTGGTGCCAGGCAGGGAGAGCTGGGGATCCACACAGCATTTCTGGGATCCCCGTGAGGGACCACGCAGCGCTCAGGAAAGCTGCTTTTCTCCCTGGAGGTTACCTGCACCTTGCTCTTTCCCTACCTCAGCCCCATCCTTTGTTCTCCGGGAGCAAGTGCTCTCTCAGCCTGCCCGCCAGTGCCCCACAGGCAGGAAACTCCTTATTCCAGCCCTGCCCCTGCGGCCCTCCGCCCCACAGCCTGCCCCATCACCCCAGTGCCGGTGCCTTGGGGTGCTGTGGTCTCAGACAGAGGAGTTGATCCAGGGCAGCAGAAGCTATGGGGAGAAAGGGGCTGTTGGGACAGCACTGGAGTGAGGACCCCACTCCTCAGTTCTGGAAGCCATTCTCCAACTCTGGAGGACCAGGGGGCAAAGGGTCCATCTGAGGGCCAGGTGCTGGACCGGGGTGGCTGAGGCCGGTCCTTAGGCCATGGCTCTTGAGAGGGAAGTGCTTCCCGCCAGACTGAAGCTGTACAGAAGCACCGGGAAGACAGGGAGGACAGGCCGCTGGGCAGCTGCCCATCCTGCGCCCCGACGGCCATGCACGCACTCACCCCACGAAGTAGGAGATGATCAGAAGCTGGACTGCCCGGTTGATGAGCCCGATGGTCCAGCTCTTCACCACCACCGACTTGGTGGTCTCGTAGGTGAAGAAGTCTGAGATGCAGTTCATGCTGCCACAGTGCTGTGGACACCGGAGGGGCCCAGGGCAGCCTCAGCAGAGATGCTCAGGAGGGCGAGGGGACACAGATTCGAGTCTGGAGGGGGCAGTTTGGGGCCTGGGGCTCCTTCACGCCAGGCGCCCCAGCCCAGTGCCTGGGCTTTCTCTGCTCTTGACACTCAGTCGGCCAAGAGTCTGAGGCCAGGGCGGGGGAGCCCCTTTTTATTCATCTCCACCCCACTCCCCAGTGATGTCACGGCCAGGGTGGGGTCTCCAGCCGGGCTCCTGATTGCCTGCCTGCAGCTGGCGAGGGCCCTCTGGGACTCATGCTTTATGTACACTCTGCCGACTGCTGCCGTTCTGTGCTCTTGGATGCAGTCTTGTCCCAGCTCGCCAGCTGGCTCAGGGTCTCCCCGAAGTCCCTTGAGGTGTCCCAACTCCTGTCACCAGCAGCACCCCCTGTCCCCCAGCTGAGCTGAGGGCCCTCTACTCCTGAGGTCCACCCCACTCCAGCCGCCTCTGCAGTGAGCCCACGCTTTCCTAGGTGCCCCTAGCAGAGCACCTTGGGGTCCTTGGGAACATTCCTCTGGGTGTCCCATATCTCTGATGCCAGCTGGCAAGGGCTGGCCCCTGGCGTAGCAGCTTCCTCTCCTACGGGCAGGCTACTTATCCAAACCTCTGGTCAGACTGACTGCCCTGGAGGGCTGGGGCTGTTCATGGGTGCACTTCCACTTGTTCAAAGACGCCAAGTGCGCTGCATTCGTAATGAGCCCACAATACATATGCATTAAAGCCAATTGAATTTATAAGTCAGGCAGAGCTGGCCATAGCACTATTTAACCAGGGTCAGCGGCATTCTGGTTGTCCACTGTCCCAGAACCTGGCTAGCAAACTGGTGTCATGATTGTGTGGGGAACGTCAGGTTTAAATATCCGGTCTTTATACAGCACAGGGACTATCAATCACCTGGAGCACAGAGCTGCTGTGACTATGTTGGAAGAGAACTGGACTGGTTTTCGATCTCCGCTCCAGGCTCCGGCTTTGTTGCCAACTCCCTGAGACCCTGGGAAACGCCTTTTGGGGCCTCAGTTTCCTCATCTGCATAAAGAGATGGGGGCCGCTCAACATCTCTTCCAGTCTGGCCCGCTTCGGGGCTTCCAGGTCCCCGGTGGACAACAGGAGGTGAGGCTGGCTCCCGCTGCCCCGGGGCTACTGACGGTTTCGGCTCGGCTCTGGCTCAGAGGTAAATCTGACACCGGCGCTGGCACCCGCGGGGCCCGGAGCTGCGCTGCGGCTGTGGACGGACCGGGGACCAGGCGCAGGCAACGCTCTGCAGAAGGGTCCCCCCGACGTGCGGGCACCTGGGCAGCAGGCGGGACGGCCGCGGACCCAGCGCTCTTCCCGCGGAGGTGGGGCTGCGTTCCCGCACAGCCGGCGGCTGTCTTCCCTGGAGGACCAAGCCTTTGCACACCTTAGAAACTGTGTTGCATAGGGGACGCCCCTGCATCCTTCAACACCCGCCCAGCCCTGGAGAAAGCCACACGACTTCCCCTTTAGAATCTAGTCACCCCTTGCACGAGTGCCTGCAACTCTCTACTACAGAGCTTCCCACACTCTCATTGCCAGTTTACACCCGGGTGGGACTTCACGGCGCTCACGACTCCTTCAGGTCCTCCAGAGTTCCGAACACTCTACCCGGCAGTCTCGTTGGCCGCCCCGGCTCGCGCCCTTCTAGCTGGCTCTTCTTCTCTATGGGCCAGACGAGACTTCCGGTGGCGGGACGCGGGGCGCGCACGCGGGAAAAGCTCCCCTGGCTGCCCCCGCCCCTCTCTCGCGTCCCCAGCGCGCCCACCGCCCACCCGGGGCAGTCGAGAGGCTGCCGCTGAAAGAGGTGAGAGGTGGCGGTCCCTGGTCTTCAGGCGGGCGCGCGCCCCGCTCTCCCGCGGGATGCTCGCAATGGACCGTTCCGCGTTCAAATCGGCGGGCGGCGGGCGAGACCATTTCGTCAGGAGGGGGGCAGCGTGGGTCCTGGGCGGTGGAGCGTGGGCGCCGGGGGAGGGGGTCCTGCACGCCGCGCCAATCTGGGGTGCGGGGAGCGGCTGCTCCCTGCCGGGTCCCTACGGTGCACCCCAGGGTGTCGGGTTGGGGTGTCAGAGGCCTGCAGGCTCCGGGCAGAGCGGGCCTGGGACCTGCCTGCTCCGCGCAGCTGTGCTCGGAACCCGGCCAGGTAGCGATTGCAGCGAGACGGCGCCTTGCAGGTTCGTCTCCTCCTGCCTGAACCCAGATACCCGGCCCTCTGAGTTCCTGCACCCTCGTCTAGAAGTTGGGGCTCGGCTCCAGGCCACCCCCGTCAGTTCAGCATGGCAGAGACGCTGGAGTTCAACGATATCTACCAGGAGGTGAAGGGCTCCATGGTGAGCAGGTTTAGGGCTGTGGTGGGGATGCCCAGGGAAGCGGAGCAGGGAGTTGTCCTACCAGAAGCTTAACTTTGATGATGCTGCAACTTCCGGACACTCGGGATGTTGTGCATCTGCTGTTTCCCCCAACAAGGGAGGGCAGGGACAGAGTCCCAAGAGTTATGGGACCTCCAGGGTGGAGGGCCTGTGCATGCGGTTCAAGTCCAGTCCGCGCTGCCAACAGGGCAACTGTGGGTGTATAAGGGCTCTAGGTGCAAGAGTCAGGTCTGCTGGCACTTGGTGGTTTTTACTGGTCTCCACCACCCAAGCTGTTGCTGTTCCTGCTCGGGGACCCCACCAGCCCCTGGCAGTGAGAGAGCTGTGGGGCAGAACCGGATCCAGTCTGTCCTGTGTGCCACACCTGCATCGGGCCACTCCTCTTTGCAGAACGACGGTCGCCTGAGGCTGAGCCGGCAGGGCATCATGTTCAAGAACAGCAAGACGGGCAAGGTGGACAACGTGCAGGCCGGGGAGCTGACGGAGGGCATCTGGCGCCGGGTAGCGCTGGGCCACGGACTGAAACTGCTCACCAAGAACGGCCATGTCTACAAGTACGATGGCTTCCGGGAATCGGTGAGACCCTGCTTCAATCGATGGCCCCTTGTTGCTGGGCCATCCAGGTTATTTTTAAGCCTCTAGCGCATTGGTGTTCCTTTTGATAGCCGTGTTGCTGTGGTTTGGGTTCCATAAAACAGGGTTCTTGGGGCCACTGCAGGGTGCCTATTCTGTATGGAGAATAGAAATCTTGTGACTTTCTCCTTTTTTGTTTTTTGAGACTCATCATGTAGTTCATGCTGGGCTTGACCTCACTATGTAACTCAGGCTGGCCTTGAATTCTGAAGCAATCTTCCTGCCTCAGCCTCCCAGATGCTGGGATTCTGGGTATGGGCCACCACACGTGGTTCTTCATGTTTTGATACCAGATTTTGTACAACAGTGAGGTAGATAATGTCCTCTACTTTTAGCTAGGTTTAGAATCTCAAACCAGGCATGGTAGCACAGGTGAGACAGAAAGATTGCAAGTTCGAGTCCTGCCTGGGTTACTTAGTAGTTTAGTAAGGTCCAGTGTCAAAGTTAAAAGAAAGTCTAGAGTTGTAGTTCAGTGTGAAGGACCTAGGGTCAATCCCCAATACTAAAAAATAAGAGAAAATAAAAGAAGAAGAAAAAAAATCTTAGCTTGTTCTGATACGGGTTTTGAGTTTAAGTTTAACTGTACTTGTTTTAATTTTCATTTTCATTGCAGTAATACTTACACAGTTTAAAAAGTCAGCTAGCGTGGTGAGACCCGGATCCAGGAATATCACTTCCTTCTTCCCCACCCCCTTAGCCTCAGGTCTGTGTCTTGGAGAGAGCCTCTTTCTGGAACCTTCTGAGCAACTTCAGGGCTGAGATGTGGAGTTTGTGGACTTGGGGGCCTCGTGCTGAGAGGTGATTCCAGGGTGCTGGAGCTGCGTGGTGGCTGCAGGAGTCACTGCTGCTGTGCATTTCTGTCTTCCCCCCGCAGGAGTTTGAGAAACTGTCCGATTTCTTCAGAACCCACTATCGCTTGGAGCTCATGGAGAAGGACCTGTGTGTGAAGGGCTGGAATTGGGGGACCGTGAAGTTCGGGGGTGAGCCTGGGGCAGTGGGCCTGGGGGAGAGGTGGGGAAGGTTTCCTCCTCTCAGTCCTGCAGTCTTCCCCTGCGGCTGTCTGGTTTTCTCCCAGTGTGCGTGTTTTCCAGTTTCTTTAGCACCTCCAGTGTTCTGACTTTGTTTGTTTGTTTGTCTTTTTGAGGTAGGGTTTTGCTATGCAGTTCAGGCTGGCCTTGAACTCATTTTATAGCCCAGGCTGGTCTCAACTCACAGCAATCCTCCTGCCTCAGCCTCTCTAATGCTGGGATTACAGGGCTGCGCCACCACGCCCAAGGCTCTTGTGCTTGGTTTAGGGGTGCAGTGGGGAAAGACTAGCTGTGGTCTCTGGTCCTCGTGGAGCCTGGAGTGTGTGTGGGGGAGCTCAGGGCTTGACAATCCCTTTCCTCTCAGGGCAGCTGCTGTCCTTTGACATTGGGGACCAGCCTGTCTTCGAGATTCCCCTCAGCAATGTGTCCCAGTGCACCACTGGCAAGAACGAGGTGACGCTGGAGTTCCACCAGAATGACGATGCAGAGGTCTCCCTCATGGAGGTGCGCTTCTACGTTCCGCCCACGCAAGAGGATGGCGTGGACCCTGTTGAGGTGAGGCCTTGGCTGGTTGCCGTGGGAATAGGTATGGCTGAGCAGGCCCTGGCTGTCTGGCTGACCAGCTGGATACGCCTTGCAGGCCTTTGCCCAGAATGTGCTGTCAAAGGCGGACGTCATCCAGGCCACTGGAGACGCCATCTGCATCTTCAGGGAGCTGCAGTGCCTGACCCCGCGTGGTCGGTATGACATCCGCATCTACCCTACCTTCCTGCACCTGCACGGCAAGACCTTCGACTACAAGATCCCCTACACCACGGTGCTGCGCCTCTTCCTGCTGCCCCACAAGGACCAGCGCCAGATGTTCTTTGTGGTGAGCAGAAATGCCTGGGTGTGGACGAGCTGGGTTTTGCTGAGTCTGTAGCAGGCAGAGCTCACTGGCATTGGGGTTCTGGGCCTCCGGCTCCTTGTGAAGCGTCAGCTGCCTTCATCTTGTCTCCTCTTCCTCACCAGATCAGCCTGGACCCCCCGATCAAGCAGGGCCAGACCCGGTACCACTTCCTCATCCTGCTCTTCTCCAAGGATGAGGACATCTCCTTGACCCTCAACATGAGCGAGTGAGTGTGCCCTGGACTCATGCTTGGGCCTCAGGGGGTGGCGCGGTGCTTGCAAGGTCTTCGCTATGTCCCCAGGGAGGAGGTGGAGAAGCGCTTTGAGGGCCGGCTCACCAAGAACATGTCCGGGTCGCTCTACGAGATGGTTAGCCGGGTCATGAAAGCTCTTGTGAACCGCAAGATCACCGTCCCTGGCAACTTCCAAGGGTGAGGTGTGGGTCTGGTGTCCTGCAGCATGCTGGGTCCTGTGGCTTGGCTGTATGGGCACTGACGGGCTCCCCGCACCCCCAGGCACTCGGGGGCACAGTGCATCACCTGCTCCTACAAGGCCAGCTCGGGGCTGCTGTACCCGCTGGAGCGGGGCTTCATCTACGTCCACAAGCCTCCTGTGCACATCCGCTTCGACGAAATCTCCTTTGTCAACTTCGCCCGAGGCACCACCACCACCCGCTCCTTTGACTTCGAGATTGAGACCAAGCAGGGCACGCAGTACACCTTCAGCAGCATAGAGAGGTGGGGCGGGGACCTCCCTCGTCCCCCCATCCCCATCATGACCCCTGCACTGGGAGCCTGGTGTGGCCAGGGTCTGCTTGGGACTGTGGCTGCGGCTTTACAGGCTTTGAGCAGAGCGGAAACTTCCTGTGGCTTTGGTGGGATTTGGTTAGAAAAGTTCTTTTCTTTTAACATTTTTTTTTTTTTTTGAAAAGCCGGGTCTCACCATAAAGTTCATGTTTGAACTCACTTTGTAGCTTAGGCTGGCTTCTAACTCACAACAGTCCTGAGGCTGGGATTATGGGTCTGCGCCAACGCTCCTGGCCCATGCTTTTCTTTTCTGTGGCACTGGCAATAGAGCCTAGGGCCTTCAGACTGAGCTATAGCTCCAGTCTCCTCTTGTTTCGAGATAGGGTCTTGCTGTGTTCCCTAGGTGGGGCTTGAACTTGGGATCCTGCAGCCTCAGCCTCCTAGGGTGTGGGGGTGGGGTGGGGCATGTTTCAGGCATGCGCCACCACGCCTGGCTGGAGAAGTTATTTTCTGCCTGAGGAAAGTGTGTGGAGTGAGCCGCTTTCCTCCCCCACTGCCTGTGGGGGAAGTGCTCACTCTCACAGACCTGGCATAAGCTCTGTGTCTGGGAATGCGCTGTTCATCTTACACTGAGTACTCCTGTGGGATAAGCATTTTACAGATATCTCTGTGTTAAACTTTGCCACACCCCTTTGAGTGTGAGTCACAGATCCATGGTGTGATGAGTACACCGTGTGCCCCGTGCGCCCCTGTTCTGTGCCACATTGGGAAGGAGGTGATCCCCTTTCCTGTCCCCAGCACTGCGGGGCGGGCAGGTCCTCTCTCAGGAGCCTTATCTGACCCCCAGCACCATCTCTGGGATCCCTGAGCACGAGGCTTGGATGTGTACTCCAGAGCCTGGCCCACAGGTGCGGGACGGCGTTTAGTCCCCGGTGGGCCCTGACCACTTACGCGGTGACACTGTCTCCCCTCAGGGAGGAGTACGGAAAACTCTTCGATTTTGTCAATGCGAAGAAGCTCAACATCAAGAACCGAGGCCTGAAAGAGGTACCGGGGTGGGCTGGTGAGCTGCTCCCGACCCTTCTGTAGGGGAGCGAGGGGCAGAGGCTCCGGCTTTTTCCCCACTCTCTTCTCTCTTCTTACCCTTATAGAAAAAAGAGGCGCGTGTGACCCTGTCCCCTCCCGGTGCAGGTTTTCTCTGCATGGCCTTAGATCAGGCTCTGCAGCCCTCTGAGCCCCATGGGGCCGGGAGCGGGAGGGGCTTGGGCTGACCCAGTGTGGCCGAGAGGACCGGGGCGCTGGTCCTTCAGGCACTGCTGCTCTGAGTTCCCAGGCTTGGCGGGTGCTTCTGCGCGTGCCGGGGTCTGGCTGGTGACTGCGGTCCTCACCCTGACTCCTCCCCGCCAGGGCATGAACCCGAGCTATGATGAGTACGCCGACTCCGACGAAGACCAGCACGATGCCTACCTGGAGCGCATGAAGGAGGAGGGCAAGATCCGGGAAGAAAACGCTAACGACAGCAGTGACGACTCGGGCGAGGAGACGGGTCTGTGGGGGTGCCCGATGGGCTGGGTCTGGGTGCGGGTGGCGGGTGCTGCTCCAGCCGTGCTGTTGTTCACACTGTGGTCTTTTCCAGATGAGTCATTTAACCCCGGGGAGGAGGAGGAAGACGTGGCTGAGGAGTGAGTATGGCAGGTCCCCCGTCCCAGCTGCTGACTCTGGGGCAGAGTGACCGCACGAGGTGAGGCAGGAGGGTATCCTCTGTGGCGCCAAGGCCTCGTGTGCGTGGTGTGTCCTGCAGCCAGAGCAGTGGGGAGGGACTGGAGTGGCAGAGACTCAGTTTCCCCACCTGTGTAGTCAAGTAGCGCCTTGGTGCTCGCTGAGCCAGGGCTTTGGCTTTGGTTGTCAGAAATGGGACCTAAGCTGACGGTGTGACAGGGTTGAGAGGTATCTGTGAGCTTGGGCAGTTGGAGAGCCCTGGGGTCAGGTTGGCATGAGCCCCTACGCAGGGCCAGGTGGTGCTCAGGTGGGCCGGGCGGCTGCTTCCTATTGCTAGCAAAGCAACTATGTGCTTGCCCGCCCCTTCCTGGGTCTGGGGCATGCAAAGCTCTGCCATGTGCCCACCGAGCCGTGCTTGAGGTGAGCCAGGTCAGGAGGGGGCTTAATCCAGAAGGACTGGAAGTGAATACTGGTAGCAAAAGCAACCCAGGAGGGGCCTGAGGGTCCCTCCACCCCAGCTGTGCACAGCTGTCTCAGGCAGCCAGGAGAGGCACTGGCATGGGTGCCTGAAACTGTGGGTCCGTTTTCTGAGCAGTCACACTGTCGGTGGGGATCTGCTAAGAAACAGTTCCAGGCCTGGGGACGTTCTCCTCCTCTCAGGGCCAGTTCTCATCATCAGGAGGACTGGGGTTAAAGGAAGGCAACTAACCAGGGGGTTAGGGACATGGATGCACGTCACACCCCGCACGAGACACTGTTGCTGTGCTTGGTGGGGACAGAGCAAGGAGCAGGACCAGGGGCCACCCTGTTGGAGACAAGGGGACGGCAGGGAGCTGCTGGGGACTGCAGCACGGCTGGCTTCTGGTTCACCTCCTTGCTCCGCTCCCTGTACCGAGGCCCTGGGGCTGTACAAGCTCCCTGAGTCAAACCCTGCCCCCTGGTAGATTCGACAGCAACGCCTCAGCCAGCTCATCCAGCAACGAGGGTGACAGCGACCGAGAAGAGAAGAAGAGGAAACAGCTAAAGCGAGCCAAGATGGCCAAGGATCGCAAAAGCCGCAAGAAGAGTGTGGAGGTGCAGAATCTCTTTAGATGGGAGTGTGTGTGTGGGGGTGGGGCATGTGTGTGCGATCTGTTCCATTAACCTTCTGTCCACCACTAGCAGGATCTCCCAGGGCTGATTTTTGTCGCTAGGCATTCTGGCCTTAGAAGGATCGTGATTTTTTTTGAGCTTGTTTGCCTGTGGGAGATCTGGATGAGGAGACAGGCCCGTCTGTCCCAGGAACACTCCTGAGCTGTAGGAAGAAGATGCTTGCCGTCACTGACAAAATGCCTGAGAAAGACCCTTCGGGGAGGAAGGCTTTTGGCTCAGATTCTACACGTGACCTCTGGCTCTGTTGCTCTATCCCCGTAGTGAGGTGGGAAAACATGGCAGTGGGGTATCCAGCAGGGAAGCCGTTCACCCCATGGCAGTCAGGAAGCAGGGAGAGCGAGAAAGAGCCAGAGAAGAAGGGGCCTCGGGCCAGGCTTAGTCCTGATGTCAGGCTCTACAACCCACGCCCTTGAATTAGCCCATTTCCGCCACCACCCAGTGAGGGCATTGCACAGTGACTTCACCACCGACAAAGTTGTCACCCCTGTGACACAGTCACCCCCCCCCCCCCGAGTTGTTCCAGGCAACCTCTCTGAGGACCCCAGGAGGGTCCAGGCAGTAGAGGGTTCACGGTATCTGGGTTCCCTCCCAGGGGAAGAAGGGCAAAGACCCCAACGCCCCCAAGAGGCCGATGTCTGCGTACATGCTGTGGCTCAACGCCAGCCGGGAGAAGATCAAGTTGGACCACCCCGGCATCAGCATCACGGACCTCTCCAAGAAGGCCGGCGAGATCTGGAAGGGGATGTCCAAGGACAAGAAGGAGGTGAGGGGCTGCGGGCGGTGTGGGGAGTCGGCCTGGCTTTCCCCCGGAATGGGCTGACTCGATGTGTGTCGGAGCCACAGGAGTGGGACCGCAAGGCTGAGGACGCCAGGAGGGAGTACGAGAAAGCCATGAAAGAGTACGAGGGAGGCCGCGGAGAGTCTTCTAAGAGGTAAGTGGCAGTTTGAGCCTGGGGGCCTTGCGGCTACTTTTAGGAGAGTTATTTTCACAGGGCAGAGTGAGAGTTAAAGGTCATAGGTGTTTTTGAGTGTGGTAGAGCAGCGCTTCTGAAACGTGGGCCGTTGTCCAAGGATGGGTGACAGACAGGAAATTCAGCTCACTGGAGAGAGATGGCCCATTTCATAGAGGGCCGGTTGTATTTGAAGGTATGAAAAAATTTAGAAAAAAGTTACTGTGAACTGGGTATGGTGGCATATGCCTGTAATCCAAGTACTCTGGGAGGCCGAGGCGGGAGGACTACAGGTTGGAGGTCAGTCTGGGCAAATTAGCGAGACCCTGTCTGAAAATAAAAAAGGGAAGTGGAAGGAGCCTGAGGTCCAGCTGCTCCTGGGTCTTGCTGCTCTAGAGACAAGTCAAAGAAGAAGAAGAAAGTGAAAGCCAGGTTGGATAAGAAATCCATGCCCTCTCGAAGCTCCTCGTCCAAGTCCTCGTCCAGGCAGCTAAGTGAGAGCTTCAAGAGCAAGGAGTTTGTGTCCAGCGACGAGAGCTCCTCCGGAGAGAACAAAAGCAAGAAGAAGAGGCGGCGGAGTGAGGTGCGGGGCTCAGGGGGCTGTGAGTTGGGGTGCATCTGGGCGGGTCTGGAGGGATGGGTTGGAGCTGGGGTGACTGGATGGGTATTGGGTGGGGCTTTTTCCAGGACTCACTGCCCTTCCCGCTAAGAGAGCTTTGCTCCCCAGGACTCTGAAGAAGAGGAACTGGCCAGCACCCCTCCCAGCTCAGAAGATTCAGCATCAGGATCTGATGAGTAGAGAGGAAAACCTGCACCCGCCCTGTCACAGCTCCAGGCTCCCACCCAGTCTTGTGTCGGTTTCTCTTCCCAAGACACGGGGTCTGCAGGTGGCACACACGTCACCGGGGCGTGGGGCGGCTCCGTGTCCCTGGGAGAGTGGATGGGAGGCTGGGCAGTGCAGCATCCCAACCCTGGGCCTCTTCCACCAGCCTTGAGGACGCAGCTGCTGCTTGTCCTGTTCCCGTGGCTGCAGCAGGGTCAGGTGGGGGCAGGCCAGTGGCCGCTTTGGCGCCTATTTCTACTTTTATTTTGTATTTCTGGTCTGTGAAATCAACATTTAATAAAGGAATCTGACTTTGGAAACCATGTGTACGTGCCTCCTTTCCAGCCCAGTCCCGGTCTGTCGCCCACTTCCCATGGGTGGGTAGCATTCCACCCTGCAGGGCAGCTGGTCTCCAGGTGCGTCCTTTGCTCTCCTGCTGGACCAGCATCAGTTTCTGCCACTTGAGAGCAGAGTTGATGAGCGCTGATGTGATTAGCAAGGATCCCTCATCCTGGCTCTGTGATCCGCCGCCGAGGAGGCGGTGGTGAGCCCATTTCTCATAACCTATGAGTCAAGGGTCTTCCGGGGCCTCAGATAATAGAATCAGGATCGACGCTTCCCGCAGACAGGGAGTGGAAACCCGATCCTGAACCCTGGGAGGATGAGTGAGTGAGTGAGTAAATGTGTGTGTGTGTGAGAGAGGGGAGGGGAGGGGGGAGGAGAGAGGTGGGGTGCAAAGAAGCTTTTGTATTTAGGATGAAGGGTTACAAAATCGGCGTTAGGAGGATCCTGTTTCAGCAAAGGAGGTCTAAAGTGAGATAACAGCATTAAAGGGGGAACTAGAGGCACTACGCTGCCTCTGGGTGGCTCGCAATCCGAGTTTGTGCACGTGGGGCGGCCACTTGGCCACGTCCTCGGAGTGGTAGCTGGAACTTTAGGGTCCGCCAGAGGTATCTTCTTGCCGCTGCGCCTCTATGGTGCGCCAATCACGGCTGGCGGCTGGGCGGGGCCGGGCTCAGTCTCTCTAGGCCGCCGTCTCGGTGGCGCGGGGGGCTTGCGTCAGTCTTTCTCAGCCAGAGCCCCGTTATTTGCATGCTCATGAATAATTCAGCACGGGCCTCCCCCTTCGCGGAGGGGCAGGCGAGCTCCGCAAGGGTTTCCGCGCCCGCTTCGTCTGTATATGCATAGTCATGAGGCGCGCCGGGGGCGGGGCCTGGGCGGAGCTGGGGGAGGGCCGCGCGGGGCCAGCGGCGCCCGGGTCCCTCGGTGACCACGACGGGGGCAGCGGGCACGGCGGCTGGGACCGGGCCGTGCCGGGCGGAGCGGGACCGGGCCGCGTGAGTGAGTGCGCGGGGTCGGTGGGCGGGCGGACAGGGGGCGGGGATCGCGTGGGGCCCGGTTGCGGGTGGGGTCCCCGGAAAGTTTGGAGGGACCTGGAGAGCGCGGTCTGGGGCTGTGGCCGTCTGGGCCGAAGAAAGGGGGGCGGGGCGAGGGCGGGCCCCGGCGCTGCGAGGACCCCGCCCCTCCTGTTCCCCGCCCACCGGCCCGGCCCGAGTCCAGACCCGTTCCTGGGGTCCCTGCAGCCCCTCGCCCGGCCGCTGCGTCTCCAGCCGCTCTCGGGCGCTCCGGTCCCCGCCGGGGATCCTGGGGTTCTCGCCCAGCCCCTGGACTTCCAATCGCCTTCTTCTCCCGGGTCTCCGTGTCTCCCGGGTTGGGTGGCCCGGGGCGCTCGACCCGCTACGGTCCTGCAGCCCCTGGCGGTGGGCTTGGTCACGCGGGCCTCCGCGCGCCTCAGGCCCCCCCCACCTAGCTGGGGACGCGGAGCGCTCTCGGGGCGGCAGCTCCCGCACCGCAGCGGTGTCCGGCAGGTGCGAGTGAGAAGGTGTCCCCGCTCCGCGCCCTGGTCCGCCTTGCTACCCACCCACGCCGGGCCCTTTGCGATGACGTTCAAGGACGGGGGAGCGGTCGCGGGCTCTTTGGCTTTATTTCCAAGGAGGTCCCCGTCTTCCCTCGCCCTTGGCCTGGTTGTGGACCTTGTGCACGCCCGCGGGCAGGCCTCCGTGGGAGTGGGCCGATCGAGGGCTTGGCGGGCCGGGATGCCCGCTTTTCTCCGCCGCCTGCGTGCCCGTAGCTGTCTTGGACACGCCAGGACACGATCAGAGAGGGAGGCTGGGGTGGGTTCCGCTAAGATTGAGCTGCCCCTTCTCGGGCCAGCTGGAGGGTGTCGGGAGGTTGTAACCCTGGCTGGTGGGGCGGAGAGGGCTGGGCCAAGCCCCTACCAGGTGACAGGAAGCGGCTCCCTGGCCTCTGAACAGGTGGGCAGGGCGCTCCTCGGCCCAGCCTGGGGCGTGTGGGGGACTGAGGAGCTGGAGCCGCAGACCTCAAGTGGGCAGGAGTGGACCTGGAGGGCTGAGGAAGTGGCCTTGGAATGCGGTGGGGGGGGGCGGGGTGAGCAGGAGGTGGTGACCGGAACGTTATTACTGATCGTGGTTATAATGGCCAAGTTTTCGTGTATTAGTTCATTTAAATCTCTAGCGTCTACCAGGATTCCCATTTTTCAGATAGGGAAACTGAGGCGTAGGGAAGTCACACAGTTGGAAATGAGTAGGAACCCTGACCCCCTTCTGAATACTGGACCCGCTGGACCCACAGTTCCGCTGAAGCTCAGAGGAGGGGACCCTGTTGGTGTCTACCACGTGGCTGTCACCTGGCTTCTCCCCCTCCACGCCTGACCCATCCCCATCCTGAGGGGCTGGGAAGGGGAGCCTGGGGAGTTTTCCCCCAACTTGCCCCACCCGCCGGATGTTCTCCAGCCCCATCCCGGCCTCGTCAGGGCTCAGCCCTGGCCGGCTCCTCCTTCCTCCTGGCCAGCTCTGGAAATCCAGTGGGAGGCCATTGCTATGGCAACGGGACTAGGCCCTGACTTTACCTCATCCAATTCCAAGCTGAAGCCAAAGCAATTGAGAAATTAAAGAAAAAAAAATGCATTCCAGATGTTTACTTTTTATGCCTTATTTTTCCGTGTTTGGATGAGACAGCCGGCGGGGGAGGGGGCCGGGATGTGGAAGGAGGAGGGAAGGGGGAGCCACTCCCAGCTGCGGGGGGAGGGGAGGGGGCAGGGTGGGGCGGAGCCCCAGGTTGGGGAGGAGCGGGTTTTTCCCGTCTCCCGGGAGGTGATTCAGATCCCGGAGAGTCCAGCCCCGGCCCTCTACCCTGCCTGAAGTCGGTCCTGCTGCGGGGCGCCGGGTGCTGGGGAGCCGTGATCGAGCCGGCGTGGCAGGCTGGCCCGGGACGGGAGAAGCGGCCGCAGTGGAGCGGGTCTGGGCAGAGTTGAGGATGTGGCTCTGGGGCTCTTCCGTGGCCGCCCCGAACCCCTCCTGAAGTGGCCTCTTGCTGTCCCGAGAGCCGGCTCTGCTGGGAGCGGAGTCTTCCCGGCCGCCGCCGGCTGCCTCGACCCGCGTGCCCGCCGGGGTCGCAGCCCCAGCTCACACCCTCGCCCCTTCCCAGGCAGCGCAGCCGCACGCGGAGGTGTCCGCGCTCCCGGAGGGCACAGCCATGGCTTCCCCGCCGCGGGACCCGGAGGAGGAGCCGGGCGCTGGCCCCGAGCCAGGTACCCGGGGCGCAGGGCGGGGCGGCTGCACCCGCTCCGAAATGGGGTCCCGGGGTGAGTCAGGGGCGAGGCGAGGTGGGGGCGCCCACGCAGACCGCGGCCACCGGCAGGGCCCACGTGTTCTGTCTTGGGGGAAACCGAGGCACGCTGGGCCTCCCGGCTTCCTGTGTAGTCTTCCCTTCTGCGCAGCTGAAGGAGTGGGCGGTAGGACTCTTACGGTAGGGCCGGGCGGAGACCGACCTGTAGAAGGTGGGTTCTGGTCTGGTTTTTTTTTTTTCCTTTC